>VYXH01005170.1:92906-104123 GCA_013397275.1 Burhinus bistriatus
TCAAAGGTGTGGATATGTTGCTGACGTCCCCCTGGCCCGGAGATGTGGGGAGTTTTGCCAACTGTCGGGTAAGGATTCTGTTTTCTGCTGGAATGGGTTTCCAGAGGGATTTCACAAATCCAGCCTTTCTGCTTGCTGTGGCTATCTGCAGAAGGGGGCCTTCAGGGTCATCATGGAAATGCACAATGACATCAGAGAGGCTTTGGGAGCCTGGGTGATGTAACCTGTGCTGTTGTGTCACCTGGCTGATGTGGAGCTGGGGACATCCAGCAGGGCTGTAGGGATATTGGCACCTGAAAAGAAGAGGATGTAGAGTGTATCGTGGAGATTGCACCTCTAACTTCAAGAATTTTCTTGAAGGCTTTCCACAGCTGTGTATGTGTGACTTGAATGAGAGCCTTGCATCTTCCTGTTTCTTCACGCTGTCATGAAACGACTTCTTACGGGATTTTTTGCCTTTTTTTTTTTTTTTTCCCCTACCAACCATGAAGTACCCAGATGATTATTTAGGATTAATGGATTATCAAAAGTGCCAGTTGGCACACTCCTAGTAAAGAGAGGAATAAAAAAAAAAAAAAAGAGGGGAAAAAAAGTGTAACAAATGCAGCTGTTTACTAATAAATAAAGCCTCAGCTGTAACAGAAATAAATTAGATGCATTTAATTGGTCGACTGCAAACCTCCTCTCTTTATTACAATGCTGCTTCTTGTTATTTTATGATGTCAGGGTAGATGGCAGACTGACAGAGTGTTTATGAATCACAGTTTGCAGATGGCACTCCTGGTTTTTCGGCAGTTATGAGCACAAGTAGCATGAGGACTCAATAGAGGGTTTTTGCCAGGGAGGACCCCCTGAGAATTAGCCGCCTTCATTTCTCTGGTGCCAATCTCCCCCTGACAGGAGCGCTATTTCACAAAACCTACATTCAATAAATTACACCCGCCTGGCAAGAACTTGGAAATATTTAACACTCGGAGGACACCAGCGTCTCAATTTTATTTCTATTCATTTTCAGAGGACGCCAGGCACTACTTGGAACAGGCCTCGTTTCTGTGCATGCGCATGTGTTTTCACCACCTCCCCCCCAGCTGAAAAAATAAATAAATAAATAAATAAAAAATATATAATGGTCCCTGCAGCCAGGAATATCTTGCCCTGCCTTCAAAATGACTTCAAGTCTCCCGAGGACAGTTTACGGTCTCGTGCCCTGGTCCTCCCGAGTTGCCCTGCCTAATGACAGCTTTGTAATCCAGTTGGGAAATAATCTCACATGGCTGCACTCAAGAGCTCGTGAGCTGTAAAACTTCTGGATTGAACTCCTTCGCCTGGTCACTTCAGTGAGCTACAAGCAAATGCAATGAGGGATGTGGTCATAATTGTCAACAGATTTGTAAATTTGTGCCATTAGTTATGCGCATAATGGATTTTATTCTAATGAGCTTGTTCATAAGAATGCCAGGAGGACTTGGCCCCTTTGGAGGAAATAAACTACAAACTTTGCCCATGCATTTTAAAACACAGCAGTGCCACATAAAGGGAGGAAAAAAAAATGTTTCCTCTCCTTTCAGTGCACTGCAGTTTTCACTTAGGTGAACCTGATGCAATAAGCTACGGCTCCTTTTAGTGCTGTAAGCTCATTCCCTACCTTTGCTGGGATTTCTGATGGATACATACACATTTTCAGATGAGGACATGTTTTTTTCATCCATTGAGTAAAATTGGAAACTATCATGACTCTTTGGGGTCAAGATACTGGTGTAGAAATACCAAAGGCAGCCCTTGTCCATACCCTCCCGACTGAAATTTATTCCAGGACACAACGCTGTCAAAGCTGCCACAGCCTGAAAACCAGATTTCTTCCCCCTCCAAATCCAGCTAGAGACCCTATGGTGCTCAGGGGGTCAGTCAACAGGACCCAGTTCACGTGGAAGAACAATAAAACTAGTTATTATTAAATCAGGTTTTTATTGTATCTATTACTATTAAATGCATTCTTATTAAATCTGGTTACGGAGTTAGATTTGTTCTCCAGAGACAAAGAATGAGGCTTCTAAGCTTGCTCTTTGGGGAAATCTACTCCTGCTTTTCTTAGAAACAACCTGGATATTTTTATTGAATGCATGAGCTGAGCAAAGAAGCAGACAAGCCCATGGAAACCTACTGGCACCTTTGCCAAAATGATGTTCGCCGCGTGCCCAGCGGAGCCCTCTTCCCCTGCTCTCCCTCCTCTCTCTCTCTGATCCTGCTTTTCAGCCAACCACATATAAAAATCTTCGGCATGTGCCAAGTACTACAGATGGGTCCATTGTAGCACACCCTAATGTTCATAGCTGACACCCAGGTGTTACAGTTTGTACTTGCTCGCTAGCCAGACGGTGGCTGTATGCCAAGGGGAAGGCACAAAGCACTCAGATACCATGCTGAAAAGCTATATAAGAGAGACTTTAAGACACAGAAGAGCAGGTAAGAGGCTATGCAAAAGCAAGAGGAGACGGGTCCACCAGCAACCACCTCCCCCTGCCACCCATCCAGCCTCCTGTCCCGTCCCCATAAAGCTCTGATTTGTTATCGGATTACATCCGAGCATCTCCATTCCCCTGACCTTACCCACAATCAGACAGGCTCATTTCAAACCTACTGCTGATCTGCAAGTTGTTTCAGGTCTGGCTAGCAATAAAGCGACTTATTGAAAAGACGCAGGCAGAGGGAAAACAGGCTGCCCGTTTCTGATGTGCTCATCACACCTGGGCTACGGGCACTGCCTGCACGTGGTGCGAGCGTGTAAGGAGCAGAGCTCCTGAAATTACACCAACTCACTATCTACATGTATTCAAGTGGCCTTGAGAGCATTTAAGAGCCCTTCCTATTTCAGTAGCTGGAAAGGGTTAACACCAGTATCCTATTTTCTCCTCCATTTTCCCCTCCCAGGAGCCTACTCCCCTTCCAGCCTAATTTCCTTCAGTTTAATTAATTTTCAGTAATCACAAGTCTAGACAGCACAAGCAGCAGCTTCACACCCCAGGTGACACGGCAACATTCGTAGCGGACAGGCAAAGGGACGCGGCGCGGCTTCACGCACCAGCCCCCCGCACAGAGTGAGAGCTGCCCACCTCTTGGCTGAACCCTTTTTGGAGAACAAACAATTTTTTGGAGAACAAATGCTTTTAAGGATTCAGGTGCAGGGAGCTTTTCGACCATCTGGCTGGCGGGGGCTTCCCAGCTGTCTGCAGCGGGTGCGTTCGGAGCAGCACGTACGAGCAGGGTCCAACGCTTCGGAGACGTGCCAAACCTGCGGCACATGTGGAGAGCAACTGTGCAGCACTGGCTCACTCCAGAAAGCCTTGAATCGGTGGTGCATGGGCTATAAAGCCCTGCACCATACATATGCTGTGGCCCATGCAGGATTTCTGGAGGGTTGGCAGCCCTTGCTGACATTAGCAGAGGTGCTGGCCCCACACGTGCCTGCTACGTGCCCCCATACCCTGCTACTCGGTTAATCCAGAAGTTCTTGCTTCTTAGATAAAATCTCAGAAAGGAAAAATAGAAAAGAGCAAGAGCAGCTCTGATGGCCCTAAGCAAGTCGCTCTTTATTGCCCATTTTTGTTCGCCACCCATAGCAAGGTTAAGAAAAATCATGAGGTATCAGGAAAGCAAGTTAGAAAATAGTAGTGATCTCTTGGAAATGCATAGAGAGGCATCACTTGAGACATACACAAGGAGAGTAACCTGAGGAGAACAGGAGCTTAGCATCACTAGAGCACAGAGGAGCATAAGTGGGGAGGATGTCACCGAGTGCATTAAAAACTGCATCTTTTCCAACCCAGAACCACTTATAACCCACCAGGCTGAAGTACCTTCTAGGGCTGCTACCATATCTGTTGGTTTTTCGGATACGCACTTCCATGCATTAATATTGATTATTTCACATCCCGACGCTAGCTGTCGCTGACGGCTCTTGCGCTATTCCCTGCTCATCAGCGCTGATGAGCTCCAGAAAAGCTCAGTGGTGTTCAAGAGACTTGCACATATTTGGGATGAAATATCCCACAGCACACAAGAATCAATTGGGGATCCAAAGAGAGAACTAACAGCCACCAACCCTAGTAGCTGTTGCTTACACTACAGAGGCTCCAGAGCAATTTTTACCACTATAAAAAGCACACATTTTAAAACACATAAAATTGGACCAACTGATAGCCAGCTAACTTTTGGTATAATCTCTCTTTCAGTCTAACTCCCGTACAGAAAGAAAAAGAATACTAATGAAGGCGCTTGACAGAAAGGACAGTTAGTTCACGCATGCATTAGTGAACAGTTACGGTGTGTGAAAAAAAAAAAAAGCCTTCCTCTTCTTTGGTTGCAGAATATCACTGCTAAAATATTTCCCTTCCCCTCGCCCCAGTCTGCCATTTAGTACTGCTATTTACTGAGCACAGTCTGCAAGGGTGTCTTACCACCCCGTTTCGACGTGCTTCCACCTTCACTAGGACCAAGCAGGATGAAAAGCCAACCAGCGATCTCCTATAGGGCCTGGCTGTCCGTGTAAAGCCCGGTCCTTATTGCAGATTATTGCTCACAAACATGTTGGCTTACAGCAGGGAAGGCAGTCTGCTGCGTCCCCAGCCCTCACAGCTCATATTTAACTCCCACACAACCTGCGTATTCAGGTCGGTAGCACAAAGCCTCCCTTAGAGGACCACTTCCTTCCTCTTCCGAAATGAATGACTCCACAGATCTGTTGGTTGGGCACTTATGTTCCTACGGTGAGAAAGTAAATATTTAGTGATGGAAATATGTCACTCTGTTTGTGAAGATTAAGAATAATACTGTGGGCTTCGTTGAGCTGGGATAAGCAGCATTCAAGACACTTGCAGTACTATGTCGTGGCCCAGGATGAATAATGCCGTCCTCACCCACCCCATAGTATTTTCCGGTTTCTGATCATTATGCTGTGTTTACCGAAACAAGACCACTTGAGTCCTGAAAGGTTTTGTGTGTGTGTTCCCGGCAAGCAAAGCAAAACAAAATAAATTAAATCCATGGGACAGAGCACATTAAAGTCTATTTGGGTGTTACGAGCTAGATTTCCTAATGCACTCAGGATGCCCCAAAAAAATGGAAGTTCACTTTTAGAGTCACCTTCCTCCCCTCTCGTGCTCTCCCCCCTCCCCTTCCCTTCAGTAGATTATGTGAGACTCATTACTTTTTATAGCTCTGAACAAAAAACATAATCTTGCCATTTCTTACTAATATTAGGCAATGACATAATGCCATTTGCAGAGGTGTCGCGCAAAGAGGCTGACTTTTACTGGCTTCTGATGGCAAGGCTCGCCACTTTATATTCTGTTTTATGTAAGCCTCCTCAGAATTTATTGACCTCAAAGGATTTCTCGAGTTGCTTAATTATAAAAGGAAGAAGACAGCACAGTGGCTTAGCAAACCAATATAAAAGTCAGCTAAAATGTGTCATTATGGAGAGGGATGGTGGAGGGAGATGTCTAGCAAGAAGTAGTTTCTAGGGTCTGAGCTCAAGAGGCAAAGCTTTTCCTTGGAGTTATTCCCTGGCAGGTCTGGGATACTGCAGGGCGATGCCGGAGGATAGGTTCTAGCTTGCCCTGGTGTGCTATATCGGTGTGTTGCGTTAGGTCCAGGTGGGACAGGGGCAGAGGCTATGGGCATCTCTGAAGCAGAGGCTAGGAGGAACTGAGAATGAAATCCTGCAAGGGGCCAACCAAAGCCACCTAAACGCAGGAGAAAGTTTCAAATAAAAACTGACTATCACCCAAGTCAAATCATGAACTAAACCATTTCCAGATCAAGTCTGCTGCTGCAGGAGCTGGCTGGGGATTTCACTCATCCCCAGGAAAAGGGAGAAATAAAAGCCCTAAAGCCACCACTACCTTTAGCTGCAGACCTGGGCACGCGGGGACAGTTTGGTCGAGCTCATCCCCAGGAGCATCCTTGGTGTCTGCTTCTGATCCAGCGCTGGAAATGGCTTTTCTCACCTGCTTCGACTTCCAAAGCCATGCTTCTGGAGGGGAAAAATTTTAAAAAAGAAACAGGAAGGCAGACACTGGTGAAGAAACAAACCATCACTGGTCGCTCCCCACTTAGTGAGGGGGGGTTAATGCTTTGAGACAGACTTCCTCAAGCTCACCGTCTCTCTGCACTGCACAGAGGTTACTCACTTCACACACTCTCTTGTCCAAACTTAAAGCACAATTTATGACCCAACACCTCCAGTGTCACCCTTGCTCCTCAGGATGGAAGTTGAAGTGCCTGGGAACTGAGGGACTTCTCCGGGCTGGTGTTGGAAGAGCAGTTGTACTAAGGAGAGAGGCTGGGCAAAAATTAACCAAGATGATGAAGCTGAGTAAGGATAATTAAAATACATGTATGTGCTGCAAGAAGGGCTATTGGCTTTTCTGCATGACCTGCAGCAGGAATGGCATTGATGTGTTGGTAGAGCACCCAGCACAGGATGACGGGCAGCAGCTCCTCCTGAGGCTTGTTATTTCTTAGTTACTTCTAGTTTCAAAGTGGTGGAAGAGGGAGCTCAAATTGTTTAAAGATGTTATTTTGGTCTCTCTTACACTGCTTGGTACGTGGCCCGTGATCGTGTCCAAAAGAGGCAGATCTGGCTGGAAAGACTGAATGCTGCTTAGTATTTTCCCTGTTATATTTTCACATCGCGGGGAAAACTGTGTTAGCAAGGGATCTGTACCTAAGCTTTTCTAATTCATGTGACCATCACTTATTCTGCATGACACCACAGGTCTCACTTCTCTTGGCAGCAGTACAGGGCTCACGCTTTCATATGGATGAAGTATTTTTGAGCAATTTCTCCTATTTATTAAGCATGAAAAGGCTCCTCTTAGCATCGAGCAGATAGAATTTTTTAAAAACATTTCAACAAATCTGCTCCCGCAGGACTGGGACAGAAAGCTTTGCCACGTATGCACACGTGATTTTTTCTTACGTTGTCCTTCAGCCTCATGGGTTTGGATGAAACTACAAATCGGATTCACGGCTCTGTGCAGAAAAGGAGCACACTCCCAGCTCCATGGCTTGGTGGAAAATGGTAATACCGGCACATTTCCTTCCCTTACAAAAGCGCTCAGTTTGCTTCATGGACTGGGAATGCGTAAACGAGATTTGAAGCTCGACTCCGACGGACTAGAAAATAACATGGAAATAAAAAGATTAAATAAGGGGCGTCTCCATGGGGTTGCTCACACTAGGAAGGAGTGAACATACGGATCCAGCAAAGCCATTTAATGTGCATGAAAACAGAAATAGCAGCAAGGATAGACAGACAACGAGAGGGAAATTGCAAGAAATGAGGGAAAGTAAGGGAAGACATGAAGCATAAGAAAAACAGACCAAGGAACAGGCAGAGAAGAGTAGGATGAAGGAGAAAACATGGTAGGAGACCCGAGACTTATGAGGACAGGACCTGGCTGGAGAAGGAAGGGGGAGGCTGGCAGCATTCCCCCCAAGAAAAGGGGCTCAATGGCTCCACACCTGCGAGCTCCTAAGGAAACACTGGTAGGAAGCAGGGACATGTGTCCATTTTATAACTTCTCGTTGTTTACTGCTTCTATGAAATTTTTCAAAATACACACGTGATGCTCTGGGAATGGGGCCAAAGCTGTTTCAAGTGTCGATGCCCCCCTGCGCACACCACGGGCTGCTGCTCCGCTCCAGAGATGGGCAAGCGCACTGGATTTTTCTGCTTTCCCCTGTAAAAAGGACCCTAGCAAAGGGGCCCCAGGTACCCAGGCAGAGCAAGGTGGAATTTCATACATGCGCTGATTTATGCCTCAAAAAGAAAGCCTGGACTTATCTTTGTAACTAAGAGTTCACCAGGTATTTTATGATCAAACGAGTTTCTTCTGCCTTAAAAATGGGGATTCAAACCCAGTGGAAAGAGCTGGACCTGGATACAAGTTTGTGTTTGATTTTCTTCTCAAAAGTTTTATTTTTCAAGTTCCAAAACTTCTTGTGGGATGAGAATAGAAATTATTTTTAGCTCTACAAACTAGTTTTGTGAGTCAAGAAAATGTTGTTACCATCACCATGCAGAGAGGGCACTGAAATATTAGCCTCACTGATGCTTTTTTCCCTATGGCCTATGAAGATCTTTTAAAGGGTTTACATAAGGCAAGAAGCAAAATCAATATTTTAATCTTCTTTTTTTAGACTGGATCTGGCATTTCTGGAGGGATTCAGCAGGTCCATAGGATTTTTATGTTTTTTTCCTACTTGTGAATTCTTATGAATAGAAACCCTAATTAGGCCAAAACACGTTATGGTCATGAAGTGAGTGAAACCACATCTCCCACATTCTAGTCTCACAGCATGCCACCAGGGCAGGTTTCTTCCTGTGTTCCTCAAACCAATAAACAAAAGTTCACACCTGCATGCTCATAACAGGGTTTAGACTTACCATGCCATTCAAAAACCTTATGACAGATTATTTTATGGTGAAAGGATGTCAGAAGGACTTCACCACTCATGAACAGAGACAATTAATTAATATTACTCTCCATGTAGCTACCCCCTCTTTGTTTGAAGCCTTATTCCCAGAGGTGGCACTTTGGCTCTCTTGAAAAGAATGTGAGCTTCCTGCCTTCAACTGGCTTTGGACCTTAAATATTAAAAAAAATCCACACCATGTTCTTCCCAACGAGATTCACTGTTAAAAATAGATTAAAGGGAATAGAGAAAACACGCAGAAGGGAATAAAGGAAGCGGGAGAAAGTCGTAGAGTGTGAAAAAGAAGTAACCAACTCTGGCCTAATTGAAGACAACCAGAATTTTGCCGCTAACTTAAATACAAACAAGACTCCACCCGGAGACCACAAACCAGCTGTTTCTGCATGAATGGTTTTTGCTGGATGGTATTGTGTGGCTTGCCACAGTCCTGCACCAGGCAGCAGCATGCACAGCCTTGCTACAAACCAGCTTTCAAGAGTAACACATGACATGAAAGCAAGGTCTCTGCTCTACTGTGGGTGGGCTTGGAGACACTGGTGGGGAGAGGGCTTGCTTCCATTTCTTTCTTTTTTTTTTTTTTTTCTTCTTTGTAAGTCTTTATGCACTGAATGTCACTTAGATAGCTAACCTGGAAAGATGAGGGATTTCATCGTTGACTGGCATGATGTAAATGTAAAGTGTCCCTTGGACTGTGCGCTTGCCATCTGTCAGCTGCACGGTAAAACTATCCTCTAGGCTTTCTGTGTCCTCATGCATGTACAGCAGCATCAGTCCTACAGGAAAGAAGGGGAAATTAAAATGAAAATCCTGGATTGTCGAAAAACTTAAAACATAGTGATCACATTATTTCCAAAAAAAGCAGCCCAGCTCCCTGGAATCATCAAGTTGTGATCTTTAGATACTACAGAATCGGTGTCCCAGAAAGCCCACCCTGCTTCCACTGAAAGAAATTCTCATTGCTGCTGTGATGCTGATGCCCAGTCCCACAGTGGGACCTGCCTGGCGAGGCCACATGCAAACCCACACAACTCACTGCCCAATGCCAGCACCCAAACTGGATGCTGCCCCTCTGACGGCATCCCCCCTACCCCCGCTGCTCCCTCTTGCAGCCGCACTTTCCTCAGGAAAGGGCTTGGATAGTTCTCCTCTGTGGTCTCCCACCTTGCGGTGACTTATAGCTGGGACCCCTCCCAAGGGGTTAAGTCTGTGTTTAGCAGCCTTCGGTGGATCCTTTATTCTTGCTGCGATTCCTACAAATGCAAGAGCAGAAGAAGCACAGCGGGGCTCTGGAAGTCATTCCCTGGCTAACTTACGGAGCAGAGAGCGAGCCAAGCTCGGCACGTTTTGGAGCAGTCCCCATGGGAGGCCTCGATAGCTAGTGAGATCCTGGCAGTTTCTTCAGTAAATTCTGGGGGCACTTAAAAGAGATTCATACACGGCGTGTTCTTCAACATGTCTGTTTTGCAGGGCTAGAGCCCTCCCTAAATGTCATGTTCTCTGGGCACAAACGGGGCCCTTGTCACCACAACATCCAAACGCTTGACACTCGGTCGGTGGCCCCGGCTTGCCAAACCCTCGATGGGGTAGGAAATCACAGGCGGGCACAAGCCAAATTTAACAAGTAACCTAGAAAGTCAGTGACCGCAGGAAGATTTGAAACAATGCTCCTGGAGACCTGGGGTAGCTTCCTATCCATACAGAGCTCTTCGACTTGTTTTGTGGCAAGGTAACAGGGAAATATGGGATCAAGTTGTTCATGGAAAGGGTTTAACTGGCACTGGGGTGGCCATCAGCTTGAATGTGTGCAGGTAAATACATCCAGAATTTGCTAAACTTTAGGTACTTGAATGCACATGGGGAAAAAAGAAAAAAAAAGAATATTTGAATGGTTTTTGAATTGCAAAGATGGCACTGAAGAAAAAACAGTCCTCAAAATAATTAGCCTAGTTGACTAAAAGTCACCCTGGGCAACTAATGAGATACAGAAACAAATACTTTACCACTTTCTTGTTCTCCAAATATCTTTAAGATGCCATGTAAAAACAGCATGCCCCACAGTTTCCCTTAGATTTCCCTCCCTTAAAGCACCTTGCCAATGGCCAGCTTTGTCATCTACGGAAGCCACCAGCCATCCACCAGTTTGAGAGTGAAGCTTAAGCCCAGTCTTCCCAGTCTCACCCATTGCATTGCTATTGCCCAGCATGCAGCCTTCACAGTGAAGAGAAGAATATTCACATCCAGCCATGCCTGCAAAGGAGTTTTAGCTCACAGTCCAGAAGCTGAATAAACCTCTGGCTCTTCAGAAACAAGGAGCCACGGGTTAGTCTTCATGGCCTTGGTGCAAATAAATTCCTCTTAAATTTGAGGGCGCGGGGAAGGTTTTCTCCTAATAAATCAGTAACAGAGAGAAAATTCCTATCTGATTAAGAATTTGCAAAACTGAAAAACACAACTTCTCCCAGTTCTGCTGCCCACCGGAGAGCAGAGCACGCACAGGGGGTGCAAAAATGCCCTGCAAATGCCCTCCCCCAGGAGCACCCACACCTGCGGTGGGACGGCAGCCTCAGACACCCACGCTTAGAGCTGACCCAGGCTGCCACCAGCCCAAACACCCCCACGACCTCACCGACGTGAGTGGGATTAGATCAGTCCATAACTAGACACACCAGCCTCCACAGGCATGGGGGGGGGGGGGGGGGGGGAAGCGGATGTTGGGGG
>VYXH01005170.1:104139-153608 GCA_013397275.1 Burhinus bistriatus
GGGGGGGGGCAAAATAAGTATTTATGGAAAAGTGCATTTACGTAACTCAAAAGATCCATTCCGCTTTGAAGTCTTTGTGGGAAAGACAAAATCACAGTAATTGACAGCAAACTTTCCAGAGGCTTCTAACACTGCTTTATATCTTGCTTCAAGCAGCTGGTACGGGCTTGACCATTAAACAATCAAGCGGGCTGTGCGCCGTATGAGCCGACCGTCCGTGTGGAACTGTCCCAGGACACCTTCAACACTTCCTGAAATAGGTAAGGGGTGGGGGCTCCTCCTTGCAACCGCACCCCACATCGCCTGGATGCAGAAAAGCCCCCCTTTATTAGGAGGATTTCAACTCTGCTGAATCGACCATTGGCAGGGCTTTTTTAATTTCAACACGGGCTTTTCAAATTTCAAAAAACACACTCTTTACGTTAGTGCACGTCGCTTGCTCTCTCAGCTCAAACCCAAACCGTTTGTGGGCTGCAGGGGTGCCAAATAGCCCCCAAGCCTGCCACCGCTTCCTCTCCCCCTGCTCCCACACCGCTTGGCACACGGTGCCACGCAGATGCCAAGCTGTGGAAGGGATTTTTTTTTTCTGGTTTTTTTTTTTCTTTCTTTCTTTTTTTTTTTTTTTCCCTCCCCTGCCCCATCTGGCTCCTCAGCGGAGTCTGCAGGCAGTTGTGCTGGCAGATGCCTTTGGGTGGCCGCTGGCCTTCCTCCGGCTGGCTTGGGGTGCGAGGGCAAGCGGCAGCCTGTGGCTCTCTGGACCAGCAGCTCCGGGGAGCGTGGGATGGAAATAAAGCAAAACCAAAAGGGTCTGGCGAAAGGGAGGGTTTTGCACAGAGGTTTATCCACAAAACCACCGTTCAAAGCTCTACCCTGACCTCCACCTCTCCCCTCCTGGAGGTAAATCCCGGTCGGTTTGGCACAGCCGGCCCCGGGCGGCTGCAGTGAGCGGCGGCTCCCAGCAGAGGCCATCCGCATCCCGCGCATCCCGCCGCCCGTCCCTGCCTTCCAGCTCCCCTCGGCACGGACTAAACCCCCTATGCGGAGCCGAACTGGGCTGTCAGGAACCCAAACCTCCTTAACGGGTGCTAGCAGCCCGCCCCGGCCAGCCAGCTTCCCTTCTGCGTGGCCGTCTATCATTCCCAGAGCCCTGATGCAGCAAAAAGTAGCTAAACAATAAAAAGCAGCGGAGGAAAGCCAAAGTGCCATTACTCAGAGCTCGCTTGAGTTCAGGCGGGGAAAAAGCCGTGAATCCTGATGAAACGTTGCTGAGCTCAGCAGCTCGTGCCACCAGCATCTCCTCCACAGTGTCCATTTAATAGCAGCCCAGGAGCTGGCGGGAGGGTAATGGTGGAGATGCTCAGCGTGCCCGCGGGGACGGCAAGGTCTTCAGCATTCAGCGTGGTCAGTCCCGTAATGCACGGGGCACCTTCCCTGACCCGCTGCAAGGAGAAAGGCAGGGGAGAGGAAACACAGCCAGGCCAATCGTCAAGATTTCTGGAAAAGTGAAACACGAACTTTTAAAACCAGAAGGATGGGACACGGGAGACATTTGGCCAAAAATATTTCCCAGCAGACCTTCTGCCTTTCTGATAGAAATAGTAAAACTTCCAGTGGAAGTGAGCGCTTGCCTGTTGTTTGCAAAAACTGGTTTCTGCAGGCCAGATGCAGAGAGAGGGACTCATTCTGCATCCGAACTGGCTGAGCCTGGCAAACATGCATTTAGAGGGAGGCCCAAGGGGAGGCTAAGAGGGAAGAGCAGATCCCATCATTGCGCTCAGTACATCCCTGCACGTGCCTTTTCTGCGTGGGTACAAGTCTGCAAAGTCTACAGGTGCTCCCAGATTTGCTTTCTCTTCCTTTACTCGGGGACTGCCACATATCATCGCTAATGAAACCTCCGTTTACATTATACGGTCCTTTCCACTCGCAGCATATGCTCACTGGAAAAAAAAAATTACTGCTTGTAGCCCCATTGCAGGATCTTTTTTTTGCACTTCAAACTAGTCTATTATATACGATAGAGCGCCAACGCTTTCATTGACATATAGCTTGTTCACTTGGATGTCATGAGATAGCAAACAAGCGAATCTAAACAACGCAGCTAGCTAGTTATATGGCTAATCTGGTGGGTTGCTTTGATTTCATAAATAAATTAGCTTAGTCTCCTGAACAGGGAGAGAAACATGAACCAGTGATCTCAGCAGCGCTGCTGCCCTTCATTGCCGGGAGGGCCTTGCTCAATTAGAAATGCCATTTGTTTTGATTACAAGGTTTTATGGGAGTAGAACCAAATTTTACCCAAATACATTGACGGAGTAAAGACTCCTGTAAGGAACCACAGCCAGAGATGTTTTGCAATTGAAATACTAGACACAGGCTATGTGTTCAGGAGTGTAGGTAAGGCACCAAGGGCTGGGAGCAGAGCTGGGGGTGCAGACCAGCAGCTCCCAAGGGTGTTCTGGGTGCAGGCTGTGTTAGCACTAATTACTGTTACCTTATGGCTGCCAGCTCACCGCTGACAGTGTACCAGACTCCAGCATGAGTTTTGCCTGGGAAGGAAACGTACGATTTTTTTTTTTTTCCGCCCTTTCCTTTCTGGGTAGGAATAGCTCATTAAATATTTAATTTTTCAATTAAAGAGTCACTTTGAAAAAACAAAAGTTAATATTCATCCTTTTAACATGCAGTGGGTTCAGAGCAGCTATGGTCTTTGCACACATCAGAACCAGAGCTCGGACGCGAGCAGAAACTGTTTAAAATGCATCTGAATGGCATGATATGCCAAAAAGAAAAAAAAAAAAAAAAAAAAAGAAGGGTTTCAATCAGAATAAATACAAATCCTCCAAAACTTGAAAAAAGTAGTGTGTGAAATAGCAGTACTTAACAAAAAAAAAAGAGCGTTTAAAATAAACTATCTCAGATGTTATTTGAAATCATATTTAAACTAAAAGCTTCATAAAATAATTAGGTAAGATGGCAAATGAAATCTTTAGATATCACAGAAACATTTTTGCCTTTGAATTCAGTTAGCCAGAGAGTGGCAAAAGATTTTCAGTCTGACTTTACAAAAACTCCTCTGGACTTTCCACTGTCACCATGCAGCCCGTTTGCTCTATTGCAGAAGGATAAGCTAGTGATGAGCCCGGTGCTTTGAAATTTCGATTTCAATGTACCACCTCTGAGCCAGCTCACACAAGTCTTGACCCTCTTTGCATCCCACTTCGTCCTCCATAAATGGAGGTGGTGGCACTTCTCATCCTACAACCAGCTGGGAGGAGAAATGAAGACTGCAGTGCAGAGGTAACAGGACCACGCAGGCTTTTTAAATAGACTGAAACAGCCCCATGAGCTGGTTTTGTGGTCCCTTTCTCCATGGAACTGGAATTCCAAAATTAAACCTCTCTGTACATGGGCAGGTTAAAACTCCAGAGGAGTTTTGCTGCACAGTTTTCGTGGAGCCGGGTTGACAGTTGCACTAGCAGCAGACCCTTCCACCTGGGTATGTAGTTTCCTTCGTCATAATGTTCCTATTTATGGAACCTATTTCAGTACTACTTCTTCAAAAAAATTGCCTGCAATTAATGCTGCTAAAATTGCGTGTTCAGCAGGAGGGAAAGGTGTGCCTCAACACAGTTTGGGAGCACTAGAGCCAGCTGAAAGAAATATCATCTCACCTTGAACTTTAGGCAAAACAAAGACACTTCTAGTGAGAGAAAAATTCATTGCAAAAAGCTGATATGAGTGGCAGAGAGATGGGTGGGCTTCTTAGCAGGGACAACTGTACTTTGAAGCACTGGAGGTTTTTAAGATCTGTCAGCTAAGACAGTCAGATCCCTGCATGGACATGAAGTACAGAATTTCTCCTGATCATTGCTCTGTTGAGCCTGCTAACCTGTATTTCACTAAGGCATTTCTTCAAGGAAAACATCCAATCCTGAAATGAAATCTTAAAGAAAAATAAAACTCAACACACACTGCTTCTATTGCATCCCATACTTAGCAATTTTGGCAGACAAAAATGTGCCTTATTTGGCCCAATTCATGTATGGTGTCTTTCAAGGAACATGATGCCCCTGCTCACATTTTTCATGATCCTTCAAGCACAACTGAAGTGCAATTTAGTCTATAATAGCCAGATTCTGCACTCAGCATTCAGGATATTGAGAGTAGGATCCCACAGCACAAAGTCAACTTATTTTACGGCACCGGCATCAGCGTAAGCAGAAGAGGCATTAATCTGTGTCACTCAGGTACTAATCAGGGAAGAGCTGTTCCAGGCTCTCAAAAAAAAGGAATTTCATGGGCATTTGGAGAACAACACAATGGAAAAGGAGGTACCTAGGCTATATACACTGGCTGTAAATGGAAGGTGATTGAGAATCTGGACACGGTAAGTTAGGCAAATATCACTCAGGAAGAATTCACAGAGTATTTGGTCGAATTTTAAAAAGTGATTCAGCAGAGTTTTGTTATGTGGACAGTTGCATGGAGGGACCAATTTCAAGCATCCTTTTTCTAGTGTCATCCCTATCGAAGTCAGGGTGCCATGCCACTGTATTTGCTCCAGTTATGTTATGGTTCCTGTTTGACGTGCCAGTGGAAACCTGCTCCCGAAGTTTTGCCAAAGATGACTCAAACAGTTGGACAATGGACAGACCATGCTCTTCATAATCATGGACCACTTGTTCTCAAAATCATCCTATAAACAAAACTGGTATGGGTACAGAAGAGAAAAAACAGTCAAATTTCTATTTGTTCCTATGTATATGGCAGTAGTAGATAGGTGGCTGGGACAGAGAGGAATGCCAGAGTGCGAAGCTCTCTCTACAGAAACAGAGCAGATACTCTAGACTAGATCTTGCAAGTTTGTCTTATCTCCTGCTCCAGCCTGAGCTGCTGTTGTCTAAGTCCCAGTGGCTCCCTCCAGCCCTGGTGTGGAGTATGAGGCAGAAGATATCCATCGAGAGAAGGGAAACACAAGTGCTTATTTTGTGCGACAAATCAGCATGGAAAACAATTTAAATTTTGATCATCAGGCCATGAACATTTGCAATTGCCCATGACTAAACTATAGATTTTATATATTTCAAAAAAACTGCCAAATCAATTCAAAGAATGAGTTGAGAGTTCCTGGCTCCTGGCCCCATTCTTGGCCCACTACCCTAGTCCCAGTTGTCTCTGTGATAAATACAAGTAAACTGTTAAAGAAATAACATCAGGCTTAAAAATGCTTAGTCAAGTTTCCTCGGTATGCTGCGGCAAGGTCCAATCCATGGGGGTAACATATTCTCACTACCTCCTTTGCTGGTGCCCTCTGTTGTGGTGAAGTACTCCACCATTCTTCCCAACGCTGAGCGCTGGCGTTTCAAAGGACACAGCTTGTTTGGGATCAAAATACACTGCAGTTGTTGCCCTTTCTATTTAGGCCTTAAGCCTTGAATCAACAGTAAGAATCCTGGACATGGGAAAATACAGTGCTGACAAATACGTAATTCAATTAAATAGGCTGACATTGTTTAAGCAATAGCCCTTTCCTCTGATCCATCTCTTTCAGAACTCTTTGTCTTAATATTATGGCCTACTTGAAACACTTGAGCTCATGAATGGATTAAAGAGGGTTTCATTTGTTTTATTTATTATTTTTACTGCTTTGCTTGGCTTTTTGCAAACAGGGGAGGCACAGCCCTCATTTAGAATTCACTGTAACATGCACATTCTTCCCTCCTCCTCTGCTGAGAGGAGGAGGGGGGAAAAAAACAACAACAAAAAGATCACAACTGTTTCAAAAGTACCAAAACTCTCGGGTAATTCATCATCAGTGTTGACTGATTAACAAAAGCAGCTGTAGAGCACAATCATCTCAAAACCTGGATAGGATATACATTTACCACAACAGTAAGTTGCCAGATTTTAAAAAAAGGTGAAGCATTTTACCCAATTTTTGTTCAAAAATTATTCTAGAGAGTCAATATTGCACATTTGCCTTTTCAGCTTGCATTTTGCTTAAATTCAGTCTTTGATTTTAAAGAGCGAGTCCTTGCACTCTCCCAAACGTGATCTCAGTATTGTACTATCTTGCTGTGATAGTTGTGTATCCCTTGAAATGCATCAATGATGCATTACATCAACAAGGACTCGAGCTTCCATTTATCTTCAAATATTTCACTATCCGCTGCAGTATATTCTCAGTTGCAATTTTTGCTTTCAAGTTTGGCCACCATGTGTGTAGCATTAATTTCTCTGTTCACATGTAATTCATTCAGGGACTTACACCAGCTGAGAACCACATATGGAGGCCCAGATTTACAGAGCTTTTATTTTGTGCCATGGAAGCCTACAAGAAACAATTTTCTATTTGAATATTGAGTGTTTACAGAGGTCTTGTTGTTCACTAGAGACAGGGGATTATGAAATCATATTCTGCAAGAATCCTATCCAAAAAAACCTGACTGTAACATTTATTAACTCCTCTTTGTTCAAGTGCTCTCTGGGTTCTTACAGGGCAACTGAACATTACTTCTCCTGTCACAGGGTTTGTTGTTCATTATTTTTATTTACTGCTTTTTAAAAATCGTTGGTCCAGCTTCAGCCAGTTTCTCTTGGGTCTGCCATTACCACAACTTTGAGTGAGCAAAGCATGGCAGCAGAGACATAGATGAGGAGTGGGACGTGGGATGTGGGTCTCAAGCAGACCAACACGTGTGCTCTAAATCTTAGCACAGATCTGCTACTACTTTTTCTGGAGCTGAAGATATGCATGGGGATCTTTTTTGATGAGAATCATAGAATCGTCTAGGTTGGAAGGGACCTTTAAGACCTCCACCTCATTACAACCTCCTTTCAGGTAGTTGTAGAGAGCGATAAGGTCTCTCCTCAGCCTCCTTTTCTCCAGGTTAAACAACCCCAGTTCCCTCAGCCGCTCCTCATAAGACTTGTGCTCTAAATCCCTCACCAGCTTCGTTGCCCTTCTCTGGACACGCTCCAGCACCTCAATGTCTGTCTTGTACTGAACACAGTATTCGAGGTGGGGCCTCACCAGTGCCGAGGACAGGGAGACAATCACTTCCCTAGTGCTGCTCACCACACTATTCCTGACACAGGCCAGGATGTTGTTGGCCTTCTTGGCCACCTGGGCACACTGCTGGCTCATATTCAGCCGGCTGTCGACCAACACCCCCAGGTCCTTTTCTGCTGGGCAGCTTTCCAGCCACTTTTCCCCAAGCCTGTAGTGCTGCGTGGGATTGCTGTGACCCAAGTGCAGGACCTGGCACTTGGCCTTGCTGAACCTCACACCATTGTCTTGGCCCATTGATCCAGCCTGTCCAGATCCCTCTGTAGAGCCTTTCTACCCTTGAGCAGATCAACACTCCTGCCCAACTTGGTGTCACCTGCAAACTTACTGAGGGTGCACTCGATCCCCTTGTCCAGGTCGTTGATAAAGATATTAAACAGAACCTGCCCCAGCACTGAGCCCTGGGGAACAGGGCAGCAGTCAAGAAATTTTATGAAGTGTATTCACACCATTAAACTTACTAAAGTCCCCAGCGTGGGTACCTGTACCAGGCAACAAATATTTGGGGTTGAGAACATGCTTGTATTTTATCACATTTGAGTCAGCTTCAAATGCAGATCTCTAAGACCCTTCTGTGGTGCTCGTTTAGACTTGTTTTGAGAAAATAATGACACATATTGGGTGACTAATGTCCCACATAATTAAGTCTGTAGCTCCTTATTTATCAAGATTTCCAGAGGAATGGAGCATTTTGATGGAAAGCAAGAAATCTGAAGTTAAACTGAACGCTGATAATACTCCTTTGAGGGATGTTTCAGGGTTAAGCCTACCTGTGTCAGATACCTGGAGGAGACACCACGTGCTCGTGGCCATTTGGGAGGGGAGTTGGGATGGAGGTTAAGCACCCCCAGCCTCCCACGGGCTTCTCCCCCATCCCCTAGGGTCATCACCTCCTGATCGCTTACCAGAAGTAGCAGAGCTGGGTGGACATGGGATCTGGTCCTGGCGAGCCCTGACAGCCTTCCTGGTGAAGGACAGAAAGTGTAAATTGACTTTAATTAGGGATCACCCATGTGGCCTCAATGTATCAGTTTAAATCAAACATTAGCAACTGTCAATTTCTTCTTTCACCCAAGACCCAAATCCTGTAAACACAAGGACCGTAACAAATCCCTGAAGCAGGCTTTAGCTCACATACATGGAAAACATACTAAACTATAAATATATATACCATATGGCATCGAGATTATCTAATTTCACTTCATAACTGGTGATAAAATGACCAATCAACTGATGTGCAGAATGAAATGCCAAGCCAACGATTCAGCTAGCCTTAAGATGGCTCTGAGGTTTCATCATATCCCATCTCTTCCCTAAAAATAAGCACATACCTGTTTAACTGACACAGGAGTGTGGACACAGTGGGAATCTGTGCAAGACGAGGTCTGCCAGCAAAGCCAAAATTCGTCCTCCTTTCTCTGCAGGCATAATAAAGATAAGGAAGCTAGATTAGGAGGACACCAACAGTGCTAGAGGAGAAATTTTGAACTCTCCATTTATTTATTTATATGAAAAAGCTATTTTGGGCAGGTGTCACTCGTTCCTCAGATTTTTGCATAATTCTTAGACCAGAGGTTCATCACTAAGGCTCCTAAGTTCTACTGCAATATATACAATAGAAGAACTTCATTGCGTACTTGCTACTACCACACTTTCATCCATTCTTTGCCTCGCTACTAAAATCATTCCATCAATGCACAGCTCCACTCTTCTGCTCCCCACAACTGTAAAGGGCTCCTGCCCCAGCAGTGAGGTGTGAGTCCTCAGAAACAGAAGATCAGCACTTTGAAGACTGACACTGAAGTTACTTCTATATTCCTGAGCTGAAGAAAAGGGATTTCATCATTTGCTGAATTCATGGTGACAAACAGAGAAACCACCAGGGAACTGTTGAAGGTTGTCTCTAATAGAAATCACAAAGCGATTTGCAATGATGCCTGAAAGTTCACATACTTGGAGAGAACACAGTAGATATAACCTACTTGCAGGCACTGGAAGTTGAACTTTGGAGTAATGCAAGCGATTAAAACCACATAAAGCTTTAAAAATTAGTCTAAACCCAAAATCAGCTTATTTCAAAGTTAAACATCAGTGTCATCAGCTCTGATTTTGGGGGGGGGGTGTGCTCAGTCCCAGAAGCAGAGAGATCAATCAGTCCACAGATCCATTTCCCAGGAGAGTGCTGGAAAATGGCTTTGTTGGCTCATTTAAAATTAGCTTGGGTACAGCAGTTCTGAATATACTGTGCAGAAAATTGTGCACTGAATGATAAACAAATAGGTTGCTATGATTTGATGCTATTTTAATAGCTGGTGATTAACCAAATGAATGCCATTTGGTCTGGCCTGATTTGCCAAATGGTTCCTCTCTCCTACCATCCAGGCAGTTGTAAAGCAGGGCCCCATAGAACCATGCACTATTACCATATTAAACGCTGATAAAATAATTTTTAGAGGGATAGTAGCATATTGAAGGGTATATACTCACTTACATCAATCTCAGCATTGATCTTCTTGTAGCCAGCTGAGGGAAGAGCATTTTCTGTCAAGCTGTACCGAGGGTTTGTCTTTGATGTGAAGTTAAGGTCCTTGGGGTCTTCATCAGAAACATTGAGATATTTCAAATGGATATGTGCTTAAGATCCCCCATCCGCCCCAAACACATCTACTGAGAAAAATCCAGGTTAACATGACTCTAGCTAGTCTGGGCAAACTGCTTCCTTGCCTCAGTTATCAAGAACAGGTCATCCGATGAAGCCAAGGGCTTACCATACTCCCATAATAGCTTGATTTCCTATGCGGTGGTTATCAGCTTGAGGACAGCTGAGTGTTTGGTGGTTTTTATTACTGAATTCACTGAGACTGAAAGCCTACAAAGGACAATGCACTACTAATATTAAACCAGAACGGGAAACAAATCCTTTCCTGGTTTCTTGTTCAGTCCGAAACAGGTTCATTTCGTGTCCACCATCAGTGTAGGTAGACATCCTTTCCCAGATATTCCCATACCAGCTGCAGAGGCGGTGGCCCTGAGATGTTCATCCTTGCTCTCCACTGGAGATTGCCCCGAGCTGATGGGTGTGAGTTCTGTCAGGTCTCAGCCCAAGCAGGGAGAAAGGGGTTAGCAAAGATGTTGCTACTCAGCCTAGGAACAAAGCTTCTGCCTTTCAATAACGGCAGCTACAGCACAGCTCGTCCTGCCCTGTATTAAAGAACTAGAGAGATGCATTACTGAGTCCACTTTGTTTATTATTTTATGTCTAAATCTTGTTTTATCTATATTACTTGGAATTTTGCCTGTTTTATTTTTTTTTAACATGGGTTATTTTTACAAGAGAAGGCTCTAACTGGCACCTCGGCTCCAACAGAAGTATGTCTCAGGTGTACAGGGCCAATGCCTCATTGTGTCCCCTCAGGGTGCATTAATTAGCACTACTGCACTGGCTCATATCACTGCCCAGTTCTAGCTAATGCCAGAGGTTAAACTGTCCCCTGGCGGTGTCACCAATTTAAACTCTGAATAGCTCTTCATATGCACAACACACATTTGTATTGCTCTTAGCAGGGTTCTGATACTGAATGAACAAATTTCTGAGTGATATCGCAAAGGTTTGCCTTTGCTCCAGCTTTTACTTTACTATTTTTTAGCTAGTCATTTACTCCGTACCACACCTGAACAAAAAAGATAAACAGTAACACTTAATGTAAAAATTCCCACTTCCTTGAAAAATGGATTTAAAAAAAGGAAAAAAAGGATGGTTAAAAGAGTTTCTTACTCAGTAATTTTAATGATCCTCATTGAAAATTCTCCAGGTCCTTTACAAACTACTCAGACCCACTGTTACAAAACGCTTTAGTGTGTATATTGCTCTGTGCAGACAGTTGGGGATCTTCTTGTGCGCTTTTAAAAAAAGTGCAGGTTAAAATGCTTTGCTGAATTGCACAAAACAGTACAGTAATTTTTGTCCCTATTCTATGAAAGATGAAATGGGGACATGGGAAGCTTTAATGTCAATGTTATCAGAAGACTCCACAAATTGTGGCTTCTTCCACCTTGTGGGACTGACTGTCAGAGGCACCGGGCAACACCACCTTCTTCTGCTCCTGTGGCCAGACAATGCTTCCTTCTTCCCCAGACAAGCACCATTCCTGCCTTATCGGAGAAATTTGCATTTCATTTCTCCGTTACATGAGATAGCCGCGTTGTGTGGCTGCACAAAGAGGGGCTTTGTCTCCTAACCAAAGGCAGGCAAATAACTAGCTATTGAAATTTAAAAGGAAAGGAATAATGTGACAAAATGCCACGTTGCTGGAATGCTTCTGCTCACGAGCGTGCCTGCACAGATGGAGCAGAGCCTTGTCACCAGTGACCTTGTTCGTTCTTCCGCACCAGTTGCATTTTCCAAGTTCCTTACTCCTACTGCAGCTCCGGACCTTCCCTTCTCTGCGGTATTGCAACTTGCCAGCACACATCTCTGAAAGGAAAGTCTTAAGCAAATAATTCAAAAGGGGAAAAAAAAAAAAAAAATCACAGAGGAAAATTATATCACGTTGACGTGCCAAATCAAGCTATCTCCGTGGTGCTGTAGCATGATCGTATCACCTGCACTTCAATGACTGGCAACTTCAGGCTGCCTCATCATCACGGACAGATACTCCAGTGCTACCAAACCCCAATATTGAATCTCCTGGTCTTATCCAGCAGTTCAAAATCAGCCATTCGTAACAGGATTTTTTTAATGCACTTGTAAGAAATTGAGATTAGATAACTATCTCATAATTTTTGCATCATTAACTACAGTAAACATGAATCCAAATGACAAACTGGATCATAAGACACCCAGAATGTTGGGAGTTTATTGACATCTCCCAAAACTTCAGGTGCAGCAGCTAAAAGAGCTGTTGTGACCTGCACTGGCAGAAGAGACACAGTGGCATGAGCTAGCCAAGGTGTAAGACCACTGAGGAGCTTGGGATCTATTTTCAGCTTATTAGCATGTACGGATGCTGATGCTGCCTCAGTGTTATCTGTGATGGCATTTGCAACTACACCTGCCTCACACTGGTATAACACGTTACTGCTCGCACTCGCAAATCCATTTGGTCCATTTCTATTCCCATTTGTGCCTTCTCCCATCTCTTCTGTCCTGCTCAGTGTCTGGGATCGGTGTTTGGCAATTACGGTAAGCCTAGATTATGTTTCTTCCTGTTGGGTTGCAGCAGGGGAAGGGTGAGATGCCATCACAGAGGGTTTTGTGACAAGTCCTCAGCTATGAGCGTGTTGTGCAGAGGATGGGGATGCAGCCCGCGACCCCATCAACACAGGCACGCTCCAGTGCTACCGAACCACCGTGCACAATCACCTGTGTTCATCAGGGCACTTCCAGGGCTGTTCTACATCCCTCTGCTGTGCCTCACCTCTGGCGGGTAGCAATGAATACAAATAACTACGGATACATGGACTCAAGCAGCCTTACAGCAGGAGAGCATCCGCACAGGGAGCTCAGGACTCAGCCCCTCCTTGAGCCCTGCCCAGCGCAGCACACCACATCAGGTCCCCAGTATTCCCCATTTTTGCTCTAAGAGCTTCTTTAGAAGTCAGATTAAAAAGCATCAAACCAGGAGAATTATTCTCAAACAGTGAGCCCAGTCTTAACTAGGTAAACTCCTTCAGCCTGCAGCATAAGCAAAGACTGCGGGATCACACAAATTGTAATTAACTTGCCAAAGTAGGTCAGCACTGTGTGTATTGCGGTGCAGGGGTACTCTGGGTTTAATGATTTCAACTATTTTGAGATGTAAACTGAAAACACTTAGTCAAATTAAGTGTTTTCTTTAAGCTGTCAGCATTGCAAGCATTGCCAAGATGAACAGGATAAATTGGATTAGATGCAGTCTATATGCTTCAAATCCTAATGGCAAAGGATCCAAAATGTAAAGTAGTGCACAAAGGCAAAGAAAATATTATATATTGTCTGTGAAGCAGCAGATCTCAGTTTACTGATTAGCTGAATAGTTTGAAATAGCATGACTCATCTCTAGAGAAGCAGAATGCTGCTGCTGGCTCCCGTGCAACCCAGTTTGTGAGAGTGCAACAGTTGCCCCATAGGTTTTACAACTGGGGAAACAGCATGATTTTGATTCCACCCAGCATAAGTCCTGCCACTGCAGTCTAGCCCAAAACAATGCAGGCTTAAATGTAGACTTCACAAAAAATATATACGCAGGTGCTAATTTAGGTTAAATATGAAAGTGAAACCATGTTACACAAGGTACCTGCTGGTTATCAATGGGCAGGGATGCAGCATTCAGATTAAAAACTGGGAGAGCAGTATGAGGGGGAGAGGTGGATGAAGAACTTCATCAGAAAAGGAACCAGTCGCTGCACTCGTCCCTCTGTCAGAGACAGAGTGAAGGGGTCTGCATGAAGATGATGCCCTAGGGAGGAGCAGAGAGCACCGGTCCAGAAATCACACTCAGAAGGAACACGCAAACCAATTCAAGAGCTGGAAACAGAGTTAGAAACCTCTGGGACGGGGGGGTTCTTTGGTGGTGGGAGGGATAATCACAGGCTGAACTTTTGAAGGGAGCACCCAGAGATCTGACTGTCACTTTCTGTCCCCTCCAGTCAGGACATAAAGCCCCTTTCCCAGACAGGCTATACTCCAATTTTGAAGTTTCTTGCCTCCATTTGAGAGCTGCTCAGAATTTTTTTCCTCTACTGGATAGAAACCATGCTTTAATTGCTAGCCTGAACTTTCTCATGGCAGTTTAAGTCTGTTTGGGTTTGTGCCAATATTGCCTATTAGCCTAAATAGTTTAGGTTTTATTTACCCCCTCTGCTTATTCCCTTAAGATACCTGGAGGTAACTCTATCTCCCTCTCAGGCTTTGTTTTGCTGAGTTCAATAAGCCAAACTCTTAATCCTCTCTAATAATAGATCCTCCATTCTTCTGATCATGCCGTTAGTTTTCTTCTATGCTTGTTTTGGTTTGACTTTGTCTTTCTGGACTTTGCATGTCCAGATGATGCCTACTCAGTGCTCTGCAACAGCTAATACTAATTAATGCTGGAAATTCATGACTGACTGGAGATATGAGCACTAAGCACCTCAGAGTTAAGGTTAAAGGGTCTCCAAGTTGCCTTGCTCGTCCTACCCTTTTACCCTCATCCACCAGCTCCTAAAACAAAGCACAAAAAAATTGCCACTGTCCTGGAAAATGAAAGTCAATGGCAAAATCAGGAATAAACCCCAAATAAGCCATTTACTTCAGCCTCATGAATACAAATATCAAATAAGAGTATCTAAAACATCAACAAATCATGATAAGTAGCTAAAACACAGAAGTTGTCATCACCATGTCTGGACAGAATTTTGACAAGTCTTCAGATAAATCTTCTCCATCTCTTTTTTCCACAGAAAGTTGGTATTTTGAACAGAAATTCTCAAGTCAAAAGATATACATCAATTTTTAGTTCTAGCAAAAAAAAAAAAAACAACCAAAAAAAACCCCCAACCAAACAAAAAACCCTAGACATACAAAGCAGATGCTTTTTGCTAAAGCTTTTTTACATAAAAGCTTATTCTTTCATTGTGAAGTTGGTTCAAAAATTTTCCAAACAGTTCTAAACAGTAGCAGTAAATATGGTTCCCAGTGGAGACAGACTACAGGTGCATGTTAGCATCTGTTCATCTGACAGGGTACAAATCCTTTAAAAATAATAAAAGGCTTCTGTTTAGCATTATAGAGGGATCAGCTTCAAAGTTCAGCTTTAAAAATGTACTGTATTAAAATAAGAAATATCAGTTATGTAAGAAAAGATGTTTGCCTGTAGCATTCAATCCTATAAATTGAGCAGGTGTCAATGCTGTACCAAAGCGACTTTTTGTCATGCCCAAAATCAACTACATCTTTAAGAAAATAATAAAAAAATAGTTCAACAAAACCAAAGGGATCTCATGGAATATGTTTTAGAGGATCCAAGAGGCAAAGACCCAACTTCCGCAAATGCTTGATGCAGCTGACCTCAAGGCAGATATATATTATTTAACGGTAACGAGGAGGCATCTGCTTACGGAAGACATACCCACTAGGAGCAGTATTCAGATGGGCAGTACACCACCAGCAGTGATTAGAAAGTCCACTCTTCCTATGGGATGAGTAACTGTGCTGCTGGGAGAAAGAGCAAAGCAGCAAGGAAAACTATTTCCTATCTCAGAAGATGCCGCCGTCACAGCTAGGGAAGAAAACCCTGTAGGTGGAGAAGGAGAGGAGCAGGTTTTGAACTTGAAAGAAAGTTTAACATGTTGAAGTAGAGCTCTTCTCCGTGCCAATGGCTTGAACAATCATATAAGTTTGAGAATAAGTTTTATATCTGTACTACAATTGAGTAGTTGCTGCTGTAGAGAACTGAATAATAACATGCCTGTACAAGACATCTTCCAAAATACCAACAAGAAAGTAGTTAGGTTTTTTCTCCCCTGTGTAATGAATGCATTTTACAAGATGATTGCCTTTTAATGCTCTTTCATTTCTCCAAGCATTCATGAGAAGAGAAGTAAGGAGAAACCATGTCATATTCCTTTGTGTATTCAAAGTAAAGTCAGGAAAGTTGTATAGCAAAGAAATTACCCAGAAAAATATAACATTTAAATAATGGCTGCACTTAAGACAACAAGGATAATAGGGCAACATGAGTTGAAGGAATTTATTCCAGGTAATTCAGTGCAGAAGCCAGAGGGGTCTAGGGTGCGGTCCTGGAAATCTAAATGGTCTGAAATCACTTCCCAAATTAGACTATGTAGGAGTTGTTTAGGATGCTTGTGCAATAAGTTACAGCCTTATGTCGTTGCACGGCTGTGCATGCAAGCCCAGCAAAACCAAGGTGAGTAAATGCAACTGTCTGACCCCTAGACAGGAGCACTTCTACAACACAAACTGAGCTATAAGTCTCAAAAAAAAAAAAAAAAGCTCATTTTATTTTTAAATTACTCTGTGAGACTACTAAATGTTATGTTTGTGATAATGAACAAGGAAGAAACAGGAGCAACATTTAAAAAGAGTAGCTTGTACTCTGATTTTCCTTTCTAAATGTATGCCAAAAGTCACAACTGAAATTAAGACAATCTTTCGTTAAACTTACTTTAACGAATTTTAAAAAAGAATATTAAAGCAGTACCTTTAGGCCAAACTTTCATATAAAGTCCAGCAATTGGATAGGATGATGTGACCTAAAGTACTGGTCTTTGAAGGGACAAAAATCAGGTTTTGACAACTATAGCTGTTTCTGCAGCTGCAGGGAGAACATTTTCTTCATGTCAATTTATATCTCATTTCCTTCAGCTCAATAGCTGATTCATTCAAGTTCAGACACTGACGAGGAGCTGAGACGCAGGAATGTTTGTTTTCTCTCTTCCAAATGACGAGAGCAGACCAGTGTTAAAGCATGATCCACTACTTCGGAATCCTCGAGGGAAAAGTGCTGACAAAACCATCAGATTGATTAACTCAGGGCATTTTTCCTTTGTCAATAATTTATCGTGCTTTAAAATACAAGATATTTACCTTTATTTTCTGATACATCTAGCAAATTTCACACAGCTTGAGTTAGCAAATAAAATGCCTTCATAAAGCTAGTAGTTTGTGATTTTGCTTGAGTTACAATTTCCATCCAAAAGTACTTTGTCACAAGTCACAAATGAAATAAGTCATCCCAGTAATTGGAAAGATCAAGCAGCATATCCCAAGGTGATGCAGGGCAAATAGGGACATGTAGAAATCCCGATGTCAATGGGGAGACAACAGAGGTTCTGCAGCTGTCACGAGTCCCAGAGATTTAAGTTACACCCCCTTGCTCAATCCCCTTTGGTTGAGCTGGAGTTTAAGTCTTTTAGAGCAAAGTATGGGATGATTTCATAGAATCATAGAATTGTTTAGGTTGGAAAAGACCTTTAAGATCATCTAGTCCAACCATTGACCCTACTCTACCAGGTCCGCCACTAAACCATGTCTCTAAGCACCACATCTACATGACTTTTAAACACATCTAGGGACGGTGACTCACCCACCTCCCTGGGCAGCCTGTTCCAATGTTTGATAACTCTTCCAGTGAAAAATTTTTTCCTAATGTCCAGCCTAAACCTCCCCTGGTGCAGCTTGAACCCATTTCCTCTTGCCCTATCACTAGTTACTTGGGAGAACAGACCAGCTCCCATCTCACTACAACCTCCTTTCAGGGGATCTATTACTCCCTAGTATCTTCTCTAACAGACCTAGACAGCTTCTTAATGTGAATTAAGTTACATTATTATGTGTATATGCACTTTACCCACCTGTTCCTCACAAACAAGGGCCAAATGTCCTGTCCTGCTGGTGAACAGTGAGACTGGACCTCTCCCAAGCAACATAACTCCATGCTACAAATGCAGAACAAGTTATAAAACATATGATTTAAATCAAATCTAAAAAGCCTGACAATTAAAATCACTTTTTGATTCAATTTATTCTCATGAATAAGTGGAGGGGGGAGGAAGAGCAGGAAAATTCAGACATTGCCAGAAAGATGAAAAGTCTATCCTACTAGCATGCAAATAGGAGATGGATCTCCAGATTGCATCCACCTGGGAAAACTGACCCACCATGACTCTTGTCCTTTGTATCGCCCCATATGCTGGAGCCTGGGCAGCCACTTATAACAGCGCTTCAGCATGCGTTGCACGGACGCACTCGGAGGTGATCCTGGCTGATCCTCCCTCCAGACACCCATCCCTGTCTGCAATCCCTGCTGCAGCTCTGGGGCTCGCTGCTCACGCACATAATCTGGCCAGAATAGGAAAGGAAGATAAGGGAGAGATTATTTCCAAGTGTAAGTGAAAATTAAGCAAAAATACTATTTGTCTTCACATACTAGCAACAAGCTGCCCCCTGCCCACTACAGCAACATGGGACCTGTGTTACAAACAAGTCATCTTAGCTGGTACCCTTAAAGAGACACCATATTTAGAGTCATTTATACTCACAGAACTTTATTTGATTATCATGGCCAATCGAACAGTGCCTGTTTGTATCTTTCAGGCATACAAATGTCTGTCAGAAAGTAGACAGCACACTAATTTTGCATTATTAATGGTATTCACCTGTGGTTTCTAGTCATGCTCAATTTTATTTCCAGTCATGTTGAATTTTATTGCCTGATCTTTTTTTCCCATCAGCCAAGATAAAGATGCTGTACCATCAAGTGAGAGTCAACTTTCCAGAGAGAATTCCAGTTTTTCATTACATTTTCACAATCCACAGATAGCTAGAAAACTAAATAGCTCAGCAAAAGACCAAAGCGTTCAGCCAAAGTATTTCATGGGACTTAAAATTTAGATATTGAATGTTTATGTTGTTGTTTACAAGCCTGATCGGTCCATAGTCAACATGGCACAGCACGGCTACGGACTCCCACCAAGAAAAATAAAGCATGTAAGGAAATCAATGGAGGTGCAGCTTCACCAGATGCCCGAACCTGCAGAGAAGAATGTGAACACAAACCATCCACAGAAACATACTCAGAAGCAAAATGTTTCCGTTTTCACAAAAAAATCACCTTTTACGTTCATGCCGTAAAACAGATGAAGATTTTTCCCTGCATGAGCTGTAATTGTGCCCTGCAGCACTCCCCTTTCCCTGCGTCCCCAGGTGGCGCACAAGAGCACGGGCCACTTTCTGATCCTACAAATGAAATCCTAGTTATAAATAGCATTAACTAAAGAATCGGAGTCATGGTATGCAACCAGGCATCACTGATTGCCCTGGCTCTGCACGGCCTGCTCAGAGCAAAAACTCCCCTATATTACCCAGGCTTCAAATACAACCTCTAGGAAGAGGCACATTTAAAAACCAGTAGGATGACAGTGTTTCTGGAAATAGCAGCAGACATTTCTCTGTATGCAGATAATTTCAAAAGGTCTTTAGTTAGAGAAAATAATAAGGAACAGCAAAAAACCAGCCTTTCCCAGTTTTGTCTACGTGCTAACTCCCCAGTCCTGCAAAGGTTTAGACTCATGGTTCACCTCCATAAACGGGGCTTTTCAAATTGCTCGCATTCTGCCCCAAATCCTGCAGCCAGTCGTTCCTGCTGGTAGGTTTTCAACAGCCCCCAAGATGAGAGAGGTCTCGCTTTTACTACTGACTTGTCACCAGCTGAAACCTGGACCATATGAGTGGGGCCCCATCTGACAGTCTTATTAACACAAATGATTTTTATTCTGCATGCCTGGGTAAGCCATGGGCACATGCCTGCAAGATCAAGGCCTTAGTCATTAATAACTTCGGCAATCATTTCACCTAGAAGCCACACTCTGTCTACAAAGAAATCTTTCCGGGAATCTGGTAAAAAGATTGATGAAAATTAAACATCTACTTAGTGAAGCTGAAGTAACCAATATATGATTAATACTTTCCAATTATATTTCAGTACAGTACATTGCTGAGTTTGTTATTACCTGCACTCTTAACACTCCATCTGCAGTGTTAAATCCATCTGTTGCTGAAAATATGACTATATCTTCAAGGGTTTCTGAATCATCATGCTGGTACCTTTTAACATAATTATAATGAAGAGTGATATTCATTATCCAACGGAAATTAGAAACCTATAAATACGAGGGGAGGGGAGCAAGGGAAGAACTGAGGTCTAGCATTGCCTACTTTCTCAATTGATCATGTTGGCTGCTCCCATTTAAAATATTGCCCCGGACTCTGGATTTAGCACCATCAGTCCCACTGGTTTCACTGGTGTTTCACTAACGCCTACCATGGGGACCTGGTACCTCAGCTTTATTCTGCCAGACGGAGGTGGGCAATAGAAGTGGTTGCACGACTGGCATCCACATGAGGATGTGGAGACAGCAAAAACCTAACGAGCGTACACCATAGCCAAAGCTTCTGGTGGGGCAGGACATCAAACCTTGGGAAGTCCTCACCTGTACAAGGAGGAATGGCCAGGTCTCCTTACTACATGGGTTGTCACCCAACTGAGATGGCAAGAGAGAAGCTCCACTCTAGTCATTTCTACCTTTAAGAAGTATTTAAAGTAGAGGGTGCTGTTTCTAAACACTTGGTTAAATTGACAGAATAAATGTATCATATTTTTATGCATATATCTTAGATGTTAAAAAAAACCCTCTTTAATACAGCAACAGCTGGTTTAAATGTGCCTGCAGGTAACAGAAGGGAAAGCTTATGCCAGTGTCTTTCCTGATCTCTGCTCCCCTCCACCTGCTTCCTTCTGCCCTCCTCACAAAATCAGAAGGCTCCTTTTCAAAACAGTTTTTTAAAGAAAAAATGAATTATCAGACACCATTACACAGTTATGGATGAGACATAGGCTTCACTTTGCCGCCAAATCCCAGAGCAGAGTGTCTATTTGTGAAACTCTGGGTAGTAATCAGCAATGGGGATCTTTAAAGGAAGAACCCAAATGCAGCAACTGGTTTTAAAAGCCTGCAAACAAAGCTCCTTCCACTGTGGCAAGTCCGTGCAGATCAATGAACTCGGACAGACGAGGCTTCTTAATTAGAAAAAACTTTCAGATCCTCATGGGAGCATGAAGCAGGGTTTTACTTTGCTGCAGCCAGAGGGACCCTACCAAGGTCCAACCACTCCACCAGCCAACCTGCCTGCTACTTGGGGCTGGAAGAGGTCCTCTGATGCTAGGCAAGTGTGTCTGCACTTTTAGAATAGGAGGACTCTTCCTCCCCCAGGTTCTGCCCTGCAGATTTAAAAGCTTGAAATGCATGTCGGCAGATCCAAAGGCTCTGCAAGTCCCTATTTTAGAGCTTAACAGGACTGCCTGGAGTCTAACTGGCACAAGTAACCATTTCCAGTCCTCTGCTGAAAAGCTTGTGCTTAAAAGGATGCGGAGTCCAATTCGCAAGACTAAAATTTGATGAAAGACCATTCAAACTGCCAGGTGAGCCATAACACCTTTGACCTGCCACCAGGAATCAAAGCAGTGAGTAGAAAAAACAGCTTAACGAGGTATTTCTTCCCATCGTACTACTGATAAGATACAGCCCACTCCATTGAGCAAACTGTAAGATGTTTAGCTCATCTCTTTTGGCCTCTAACTTCAGTGGGAATGAAAAGCTTTCTTAATCTGCCTGCCTCAGAAAGGTTTTATGCCTCTGCATCCCTCTACTGCCATCCTCTATCAGATAATGAGGACAGAGGGTGGCCCTTTGGAAACCACAGACTATCCACAGGGCATAAGCTTCTGAAGAAAGTTAGAAAGTTATCTCTTTCTTAGGAGAAATTCCTGCCTCCTGGTTTGAAAAACGGACAAAATAAACCAAGAAAAAGGCTACCTGCTTCTGTCCACAGCTGTTGAGTCAGAAGTGAAGCTGCTGTGACTTCTCAGCAATACAAGAGCACAAAGATGCTTTTTCTCTCTGACGTTAAGAGTGGGGGGTGAGTGGGGTTTTACAACCCTGGGGTGGTTTTTGAGGCTTATGGATTACTGGAAACAAGCTTTCTCATATCTAAAAGAAATCCACAGTGTTAATAGCCAGAGATGCACAGCTAAAAATGTGAGTTGAGAAAGACAAGACCAAGCAAAAAACCACTGTAGATGAACTGCAGTACTTCTACAGAAGAGAAAATGGGCCCAGAGTTTTAAAAAAAAATCCTCCAAAAAAAAGCATAGCAATTAAATCTACTGAGCTCACTAAAGAAGCTTCAGTATTGCTTTCCCCTTACAAAGCTTTTATTGTTATTCTTTGGAATATAATTGGTGATCATTTTCTACTTGGAGTCTGACACAAATCTTACAAGTTACTAGAGCTACTTGAAAAAAATGAATAGGTTTAGCTTTATTTCTCCCCATAAACAATTTGCTATCGGAAGCTATGAAGTCTCTTGAATGCCTCAAAGGCTTCAACTGCCTATTACAATTTCCCAAATAATCCTCTCATATGGTTGTATATTCTTCACTACAAGTATACTCTCATTTCCTTTCTACTTTCCTACTGTTCTGAACACATTGGTCTTAGGGCAGAGTTTAACCATTTAGCTGAATATAGGTTTTACACAGCGTATTTAAAATTCACTCTCCACAAATATTAATTTAGTACTGGCATGAATTTTGCTGATCCCCTTAACATACCTGGGATTTTAGTATTTGCTAAAACACTTAGCAAAGAAGGCATGCACACATGCAAAACCCAGATGGAATAAATTCGATGAATAATTCTCATTTGTGCAGAAAAAGCCTGCCTGGCTACTTTCAAGGAATGCAAGCACCTTGAACAAGCTTTATGCTCCGACTTTGGCAGGGACTTGCTTACCAAATGGTACAATACAAGAACATTACACAACTATGAGGAAGAAGTCAAGCAATAAATGTGTGGAACAAGCTGCTTAGCTTATTCTACAACAAAGGAATTGGCAAACCTGGATTTTTCAAGAAACGTCATGAAAAGGTCTCACTAAGGTAGAAAACACTTCATATGCTGAACTTCCCTGCCAGATGTGTCAAAGTGCTGGCAGGGAACAGAAACAACAGCGTCATGTACGGCTCACCATTTTCATTTTCTAGTGAATGATGTGAGATGTGGGGTTTGACTGTTTTGGCAAAGAAACTGCAGATCTCTTACTGTGCGGAAAGTCAAGAGTTAGCACAACGGTTACTGCCTGCCATGGTGAACATGCACCCAGGAGCTTAGGCAGGTCTTTGAAATATTTAGCATTTCCATTATCTAATAGAAAAATGCTTACATTGCTGGAAGTCATTGGTGTCCATACAAATTTCAGTGACAAATTTCAGTGAAACACCAAGAAAATCAGTGATTTTGGCCCCCTTCTGCAAGGACCATAGAGAAGATGTCAAGTATATGCACTGATGGGGAACGTTGTTCTCTGCGGTGAGGCTGCACGATGTTCAACTCCCCCTCAAAAGGCTCTGAAGTGTGATTGAGAAGGTGATGCCAGACTTCAGCCCAGGCCTAAATTTCTACTTTTGTGCTCTTGGTGTACTTTAATGTAAAAGCTTAGATTCCAATAAGCATTATTTGTTCTTACACCTCTCCCAACATCTGTTTTTGGAAACAAGAGATTTTTTAAAAATGGTAATGATGATTGCAAATGATCTCAGATGCTCTTCTTGTTTACCTGAAAGATGTTAGTTCAGAACTAGTAGGACTTGTTTTGTCTGGTTGGTTTTTAGGCTGTAAAAATTAGCTTCCCCACACTGTAAAAATCTGTAAAAGGGAAAAATAGATGTTAGATCTTTTCCCTCTGTCCTTATAAAGTGTAATTCAGCTCGACAGTTTCATACGTACACAGGAGAAGTGAGAGAAACAAAGTACTACCAGCATACAGAAGTAAATTGTCTGGAGATTGGGTGTCTGGAGAGCAGAGGTGATGCCTTATGATGGTGCAAATTTCTTTGACAATAAGTTGTGTAGTTCCAGGCTTCGTCTGGCTCGTGTAACATGAGGCATCAGTCTTCAAATGGCTGAAAATGGTGGAGATCCAGCATATGGTATCTGACCACTGACTGATCCCACTCTGCTGCTACCAGCTCAGGTCTCAGCTCATCAATTCATAAAAATTCTCTTTCAATCTTGTTTTTTCCAGTGTCTTGACATTTCTATTCATTTTCTATATTTGTTTAAAAGTTCCAAAGAAACAAATTGAATCAGCATACTTAAAAAAGAAAAAAAAAGAAGTCAATTGGCCTTTTTGCTTTTGCTTTCACCTATTTTAATACTGGTGAAAATCCAGAGCGACTCTGTTGATTTTAATCAAGTCATTCATGTAAACCAGGAATTGGACATATGAAGCATCATGTTATTGCAGATGAGCAACTTCAGCCATCTAATTCCTGCACAATTTCCTACTGTGTAATATTCTTCTGCGTGGCTTTCAAAGCACATACTTATTTGAGCATCAAAGATTAGGAGGTTCTTGACTATCAGACAAAATGAACTCAAATGAGTCCTGAAAAATCTCCTCTCCAAAATGATGATGGTAAACAAGGCTGTAGGAGATCCCTTTGCAAACACATTGACACAAGGATATCTTAAAAATACAAGATCCATCACAGATCATTTTAAGGAGTCATTTGCTGTTTTTCCTCTTCTCCCATTAGTCCTCTATTAATTCCAGCCCAATTCATCATACCACAGGGGCAACAGCCATTATGCGTTGTTAGCTGGTGTAGACAACGTACTCCCACACTCCGTTGCTGAGCAGTACCAGGAGACTGTCACCTCCACAGACTGCAACGCCCTGCCTGGCTCATCTGCAGCGGATTCCTTGGTAACCTCTCTAGCACTTGTTGGCTCAGTTATTTTAGAGAGAGTATAATCATCACTTGAATAAAAACCAGAAAACATCAACATAGGTGTTTCAGTAAGAACCATCTCTCCTTCTGCAAGTTTGAAGATGACACTGCTCACCAGGAAAGCTGTCATCTTTGGGTGGGATGGTAATGGGAGACTTGTGCTTATTGCTTTGCCTTCCACCAAATACTCTTAAAATAGCCTAATCATTGGTTGTGTCACTATCATCCTGCTGGTCGTAGGCAAACGCATCCTTGATGTTTTTGAACTGCGCACTTGAAGTTTTTGCCTCCTGTTATATAAATGCAGGAAGAAAGTTACCATGTGCTCTTCCTATCAACATAAATTACCAATAACATTCTCACATTTAAGCAGATGAGACACATGTCTTCTGTTCACCATGTAAAGGCTGGATCTGCTTAAAACCAACAGGAGCCTTTCCATTCACTTCAGTGAACTTCAGATCACGTTCCAAAGAAGTGACATGATTATTCTTTCACCCTCAGATATATATTGGACTGTTCTTAGTAACCAGCCTGAAGTTTGCAAACTCTTACTGCAGAAATTGCAAAAGACATGAAAATCTTTTGTTTTTCCAAAGAATGTCTGTTATTTTTTCTAGAATACATGCAAAAGAATCAAACCTTGCTTAGGAAAATTATGAGGGTAAGAAGTTTTACAAGAGAAATTGTGCTTGTATTTTGTAGGCATTGCATTGCATTCCATAGTTCAACTCACACCTGACACAGCATATGCCACACTGTGATCCAACCATGTTGGGATCTTCCATTACCAAGAGCTGGACGTCATTCAGGTTATCACAGAATCACCGGGGTTGGAAGGCACCTCTGGAGATCACCTAAGTCCAAACCCCTGCCAGAGCAGGGTCACCTAAAGCAGGTTGCACAGGATGGTGCCCAGGCGGGTTTGGAATGTCTCCAGAGTCGCAGACTCGACCACCTCTCTGGGCAGCCTGTTCCAGTGCTCTGCCACCCTCAAAGTAAAGAACTTCCTCCTCATGTTCAGATGGAACTTCCTCTGTTCAGGTTTGTGCCCGTTACCTCTTGTCCTATCACTGGGCACCACTGCAAAAAGACTGGTGCCATCCTCCCAGCACCCTCCCTTTAAGTATTTGTAAGCATTGATGAGATCCCCCCTCAGTCTTCTCTTCTCCAGACTAAAAAGACCCAAGTCCCTCAGCCTTTCCTCATAAGAAAGATGTTCCAGTCCCCCAATCACTTTTGTAGCCCTTTGCTGTGCCTTCTCCAGCAGTTCCCTGCCCATTCTTGAACCAGGGAGCCCAGAACTGGACACAGTTATCAGCAGCCTGTGGAGTATCCTACATAACAGGATATGAGCATCCTTCTACAAAGTCCAACCCTATGATACACATAGATATTACAACTGAAGACCAATCAGATGGATTTGCTTTACTCTTCACAACGAGGTACACCGCAAAACGCAAGATGCTAAACCCTTTCTTACATCCAAGTTAAGCAGTTGCTTTGGGGAAGGGAGGTTTTATAGTGTTCATCTGAGCCTGGAGGAACTACCCTGTTACCACATCAACAAATGTTGAGTCTAATACCACACCACTTCCCTGTATCAAGGGAATTCTCATTGCACTCGTGTGTGCAGCAGGCAAGGAAGAGTGACAGCTTTCCCCGTTTAGCCAGCCTGCTTGCTGCATGCCACCTCTGTGGGAGCCTTGGGTGCTTCCAGACCAATATGTTAACCAGGTGATTTGACCTTTAGAGTAGAAACATAAATCAAAACCAGAAAGAAACAAAACAATGTGTGTAACCAGCCCCCACATTGGTGGATTCCAAAACATATTGTTTTTTCTTCATTCACGCCTTTTTAATCATCTCTATTGTGACTAGGAAAAGGTGCAAGATTAGGGTAATAGTAAAGGAGACCAAAATTTCTAAAAAATTGCAAGCCAGAAAACAGAAAAGCATGGAACTATTCTCCTTCCCTCCCCATCCCAAACCTTCTCCAAGTAAACTTACACCTTAAATTTAAGCAGAAAGTACATATTTTCATCAAAAATACACTGCTGTGTGTTTTACTATCTTTGGAGTACTCTTAGTGGAATAGATTTTAAGGAAAAGATTTCTTCTCAGCAAAAGTTTCCAGCAGAAGTACATGCACGCAAAATGCACAGTGGATTTCTGTTATCCCGACACCATAAAAGATCACTGTTTTGCAACAGACTGACTGCCCAGTCCCATTCTTGCAGAGTACGTAAGCAGGCTAAAGGACCTCAAGATTGCAGTACATCCTTTTGTTCTCACCCTGGATCCTAAAATTCTCTTTACTTGTAGAAACATTGATAGATTTTATTTTGCAAGTCAACAAACAGCACCAAATGTCTTCAAATAAACAAATGTAGTCCAGAAAAATGCCTCCTCTTTAAAGGTCCTACACACCTGGGACGATCCAAAATCACACTTGAGCTTCCCACATCCTAAAAGGTACTTGGATGCCTAAATTTCTTTTTGCTTGGAAGAACTAAATGCAAAAATACTTTGAAGGATGGGGCTTTAAGTGCCTGTGAGAACTGTAACTTCAGTGATACAGTTGGACGGAGCAGCGATACTGCAAGTACAAGTGGGAACAGGCCAGAGACACCATCATTTAACTCCTCAAATTCCAGGCATTTCAATACTTAAAAATCTCTGAGCAATAAAGTATTTATCTTACCTAATCCTCAGAAGCCTTCAGAGTTTATCTTTCAGCGGTTTGAAGGTTTGACTATTACTAAGTAAACAAACATTCTTCTTATTTGCAGTGAGGTAACTCCACTAGCAGAATTAGCACCAATAGAGAAGGCCCATGTCCAAAGTATATTTTTAAAAACACTCATCAGACTTCAAAGAGCCATAACTCCACTCTCCCAAATGTACCTGCGTAGACATATTAACACGCAGTCGAAAGCACCGTAAGCTCACACAGTGAAGCAAGATTGTATATAACCCTTCACATCCATGTTCCACCCAACCTTAGGAGCATCGGTCTTCACACTTTTTGAAAAATGGACTGCAACGGTAGAACTGCTCATGAACATGTTATCAGTTGCTTGAAACTCAGCCTAGCAAAACAAGCAAAACAAACGCTCCCCAAAGATTAATGCAGCATTTGCCAACTGGCAAGCTTGCTTTAGATGTAGTACAGCAGTCCTGACTGCAGACAGCCAGGCTCCATTACTTCATAGACCTGTCTCCCAGCATGAGACACATCAGGTGGCAGGTAGCAATTCTCATATCATACAAATCCTGCCGAGTGAAGGATGTAATGGTCTGTGTACGGTTCTCCAAATGGGTGAAGTATCCCGGCAGTGGGGGGTTAGCAATGTGCAGCATTACTTCGTCCCTTGACGTTTCTGCATCTTCAGCATCTTGAACCATGGCTCTCAGTGCGCAAGGATGAACTGATCAGCTTCTAAGACAAACACAGGCATAAATGCAACTTGGTCTTGTGTTTGTAATAGTTCCCTTTATCAAGACATAAGTCCAAACATTTTCCATTTACAAATAAGAAAGGCCAGTGAATCTTTTGCATACGTATTAGTGGAAACATGTGAATTCCCAAAGGAAGCGTGTGCACATGTGTAGGTGCATATAGATAGACATCAAGCAACTCTGAGATGCATCAACAAGTTACTGGGATAATGCTATAGAATTAACAGTTAAACACAACAATTATCTTCTAAGCTTTCACCTCAAGACAGTCAATAATCTTCTTCCAGTTGATGCTGTTGGCAAAATTCCTATTCAAAAGGGCAGGATTCTCTGTTAACCTCTTGAACAACTGCACAAAGAAGGGTGATACATAGGTTAGCACAGATGCACAGAGCAATCCAATCACTAATTTGCCAGATTTTGGCACTTGTTTTTTATTAGTTTTGTCCATTAAGTGTAGGAAGACATGGCATGAATGACAAGCCCTTGAAAACTTCAAAAACCCGGCTTGCGCTCATTCATCCAGACAACTTGAATTCTGAATGGGAAAGATTCATACACCCTCCACAGGGGTGACAGCCCACAGAGTTTTCAAAATTCACCAAAGTGTGTGCAAAAATGGCCATAGCTACTTCAGATCAAGATCAAGCTAGTAGGTTAAAAAAATGCTAGCAAGCTACCCTACCTCTACTTTTTATAAGTAATGTAAGTTCAATTCATGCAGGCAATCTCAGGTACTTTGTACTAGCTAATAATGGACAGGGATTGTGACAGACCGCTATTTCCTTTTTACGTCATCTAGTCATGGCAAGGCACTTCGGACTGCTGATCATAAAAAGATGTGATGACTCCAGGTACCAGGAAGCCACAACATCTCAACTCATACCCAACAGCTCAACACCAGCCAATAAATCAGTACAACTTAGGTGTAGCTGGCAAGACCTTACTACTTTCCCAGAGAATCTTTAAATGGATGTCAAACTGCCAATATGTGCTCTCACCAATTGAAATTGACTGTTTCTTATCTGTGATTTCTAACTGAATGGGGTTGTCATCCAATCTCTGGTGATGGGGGGCGTTGGTACTGGTATCACAGACCCATACCCAGGAAATCTTCAGTTAGTCTTTATACTACATAACTCTTTTGACCCTGGATGGCAGGCCCTGTTACTAGGGCAATGTCCTTTGGTTTGGCTAACTCAAGGAGACAATTCACAAAGGGATTTATTTCACATTTAAAGAAGTTACATCTCAACTACTGCTAAAGCATCTTGTGATGGACTACTCTGACCATTCTTGCTTAGACAATAATAGCAATTCTGGATAACCCTCCCTAATAGAAGGAGGAGGAGAGGCAATATATGTCTAAATACAAACTGAAGTATGAAAATAAGTTTATGCATCAGTGTCCTACAGAGAGTCTCTGGAGGTGTGTGGATGTGTACCATCAGGCACATGCTTGGTGGTTTTGGGAAACTTTACCAGTATCAGTACAGGTGAGCAGTTCAACAGAAAAAAAAACCAACAAACCAAACCAAAACGAAAACCAAAATTAAAGAAGTTAATAATTGAAGTTAAAATATTTTACGCTGAAAGAAAAGTATTTCTCTTAGGAAACATTGCCTCACAAGACTCTGTGTTCCACCTGTCACTGTTTCTCTGTCCTTTGCAAGGAAGATATGCATCACGGGACTCCTTGGTGAAGGATGGCTTTGATTTGAAAAATTTCAGCCAGTATACCATGAGGGACATTCACAGAAATGTACATGAGATAAGCTAATCCCCCTGCTACAATATTATAAAGTGTTGATTTGACTAAGATCAGATTTGAGCACTGCCTATCCTATGAATCAATGCCGTACATTATTGACGAAACAATTGACATCCCGTTAAGAAACCTGGAAAGAGTGAAAAAGTTCTGATCTTCACTTTCACTGTTAGTCTTCCTTGTACAGATTCCTCTAATATCTTCAGGTTTTAAGCGACGTTAGAAAATGTTGCTTTTAAACAATCCTTATGTGAGTATAACTCCTTGGATGGCCGGCAAAGGACTCTTCTGTCTAAGGAGAATTCTGTACTTCTTTCATGACCCAAAAAACCCTTTCACATTAGTTTTGCTCTAAGGATTTACCACTGTTCTTTAAAGAAACCTGCAAGATGCAATACAAAACAAGATGATTTGCAAACTAAGATAAACCCTTGTTAAAAATCTAGGCAATGGTTCTACAACAAACAGTTTGAAATCAAAAAATACGCTTATCCCAACACATACTGGTTGTTTTCAAATCAGTCAGCTTTCCTTCTGCCTGCATTTTCCAGATTATTCAGGTAAATGCCCCTTCTCTGCCACTATTTGACCTAAAGCAGTGAGCAATGTCTCCAAAGACATGATCCATGTGGGCAGACCGTACCTAGCTCAACTCGTCAGTAAACGAAGGCTAAGACACTTCTGTGCGCTCTGTCAGATGTGTCAAGCAATTCCTGGAGTTCCAGAGGCATTTGTCCAACGTGAGTAATACTTGATTCCAGCTTCCTGATCTGTACGTGAGGAACAAGTATTTCTACGATAGTCTCCAGTTCAGTAAATCTGAAAGCAGAGGATTTATTACCTACGAGATCAAGAAGCCTCTCCTCTGATCATTTATACCGTGGTCTATGAATGAATGCATTCAGAGCCCGGCTTCAGCACACTCTGAAATATTCATGGACGCAGCCAAGAACAATACATCGATCGTTCGTTAGAGACCATATCCTCTGCTGGGGTACGTCACAAGGCGACTTTGTTGACTTCAGCGGGAGAACAACAGTTTACACAAGCTAAGAATTTAACCTTTTCGCACATCGAGCTCTTCTTTGTAAACAGTACTTTAATACACATCTGTAAGCCAGATAATAAACACTTCAGATAAATCACTAGAAGGTTTAGAGAGCTCTACACGCTCTCACAGGCTTTCAGTTGTAGAGCAGAGGCCAGAAGTCAGCACTGATTACATCTCAGTAGCAACTAACCATTATAAATATCAAAGTCACACATATTTGAACAATTTCTGTAAGCTCTCTGTTGTATTTCTGAAGAGCTCTCTTAAGACCTCTGCACATTTTATTCTGCGGTACTGGGATGGATACTTACGCCCCGTGCTTGAGTAGGGCTGGAAATACCCACTGAGGCTTGAAACGTCAAATAGAACTGCCAGAATATTTCTTTTTTCTGTAAATCAAATGGACAGCTACATGATACCGCTTCCCCACAGCAAAGTTTCCCCATGATCCTACCCCTCGTTCAGCCACGGCTTGTCCCAGAACTAGGACAGCACCTGCAGGTTATTGGCACTTTGAAAGGAATCATTCACACAGCCTCAACGCTTGTGGTTTTAGGTTGTATGAAAGTCCCAGTCAACCGGAGCTACCCAAGCACATCCATGTTTATTGGGGACTTTTTTTGACTGTTGGCTTAGGTGTAGTTCTGAAGTGCTCTTCTCATAATAGCTACCACAATTAACAGCTGAGATTTTTCAGAAGGACATAAAAAATGAGGTAGTGGACAACATCCAACAGAGGCAAGCCTTTGAAAACCCTAGGTGACAAAGGTAAGGTCAATATTGACCTCCAACTCAGCATTAAAACACAAAAGGAGGTACTCCCTTAAAAAATGATTTTTCATTGATCCAATGTAACTTACTGGGCTAAAAATATAAGTCACATTATCGCAACTGAGATCCCACCTGTAAGTTCTCAGCCTCACACTGTCTTCTTCCAAAAATGGTCAGCCATTGTCAGTATACTTAACTTTGCCAGACAAGAAGTGGCAATCAAACTTTTGTTAAGATGAATGGTACCAACAAGCCGGTAAAGAAAAAAAAACATCATTATTTTACCAGCCAAATCCTACAGTGTTGACCCAGGAGGCACCTGCAATTTTGCTTATATAAGTACTGTAGGCTTGAGCTCATGCTAAAACAATCTCAAGAACATTTTAAGTTTTACCATAATAACTTCTATGTTATACTTTATTCAATCATTTACATAGTAATAATTTAACATAGGCAATAGAGAGGAAAAAATTGCCTTTGTACAAGTTATTCTATTAAAGACTGGAATATTAATGTTATTGGGTACATGAAACCCTGTGCAACCATGGAAACCATTGCATAGGATCGATTCAGCCTCCAAATCTGAGATGTGGCCTATGGTTGCTATGAGAGGATATAGCACACACCCCTCAGAAGTTCCTATTAGAAAGTGATATTTAGGTTCTATTGTGTATTTGTCTACACTTCATCTCAGCATAAAGCTATTTGTGGAACGGAGGTTAAGGAGAGGTTTTTGAAATCTGAAAACATACCTTTCAGATTAATGTAGGAAATCAGATGCTGTTTCACAAACAGTTTAGGGTTTATTTGTGACCATTTAACTGATGTCTTCCCTTGTTCTGAAAAGATAAAAAAAGGTAACATGAATTTGACTTGAAGAAGTTAGGGATTAATTTATATTCCAGCAGCATATAAGTATCCTTTTCAAGCTCATTCTCAGGCCAGACTAGCTGCAGACAGCCTACGGGAACTGGTGATAAAGAAATACTCCCCCTAGATTCTGGGGTTTTAAAAATTTCTTTTAAATTGCAAAATTTGAAGGGAAAAAAATTTAAATGTAAATCTTCTGCAACCTGGTAAATTCAAAACTGTAACTGTCATTTAATCTATATTCTTTCCTAATTGCAAAAACAATTACACTAGGAACAATCACATGGCAAATAAAAACATCTCGGCCTGAAGATCAAGCAGTTTTCGGAAAGGTTTATGAACTCTCACAACTCAGGGAATGTCATCTGCTAGCAGGGTGGGTTGGGAAAAAAACTTTCCCCTTGAAAAACATGAGACTTGCCTAAACCAACACTTGCACTTTTGTTTAAAATGACTTATTAAGTCTTCAAAGCAGGCGATGATCTCTCCACTGGCTCCTCTCAAGTCTGGTGGAGCTGAGCCCTCCAGACAAGAGCTCTCCCCACACCGATTTCCCACACCCAAGGCGCTGCCCTCAGCAGCTTGGCAGGGCAGAGGACCACCTTGTCCCTCTCGGCATCAGAATAATCTCATTCCCAAGCATTCGTTTTCCAACCTCCAACTTTAAAACTGCTTCTACCTTGCAGGAACCACTCTCTTTGGGGACATCTAACCATAGTTTGGTCTCAGTACCGTATACCATCTGTCCCCTCTCCGCGCTCATGTCTCTATTCCCCAAGACAAGTTTTGCTGCTTCTACATATTCAAGATGCACCAGAAATACCAGAATATCCAACTTGAGAAGAGACAACTGAGTAGAGCTTGGATCTTTCAAGTCCAGGTGCCTCCTTTGATGCAGTTAAAGTGTTCAGTGTATGATAGGCTAAAGTTTCAGTGTTCATTTCTGGGAGTTAACAGTCAAGAGCAGCCTTTCTGCTTAAGAAAGGCTTGAAACTGCTTCCAGCTTTACCACTATCAGAAGGAGTTTTGATTCATATTTTATTTTAAAGTCTATAAAAAAGCGACCCAGTTTCTTCCAAGCTGCTGCGGGTGCATCTTGCTCCATGTCACTCAGTGGCCCGGTGGCCACGGTTGAGCAGCTCACAGGTGTTGCCGGGTGTTAAATCAGTGTAGGTCAGTAGTTCATCTGACAAGTGTTCAACAGATGGAGATTGCTCCCCTGGCATGCAGACAGGCTAAGGTCGCTCTGTGTGGAGAGGAATATGCTTCAGAGAAAAAATACTTTACAACAAAATCAGAAGAGTCATAAGCTATTTACCTGAAGATGTTCAAAACTGTATATACAGCACCAAAAATGCTTATTCCATTGTGGCAGTAATCAAAAATCACAGAATCTCGTAAATTGTTAACTTACATAGTAGATGGCAGAGCATCCTTCTTCCCTTGCTTTTATTTAGCAGACCCTTATTTTGGAAGACGGAAGCTCCATGCTCCAAGGACAGTTTCCTGCTCTGTGCAAGATTCGTATGTCCTGCACAAGAGGCCAAAGTGGTCCAAATCTCTTTTGCACCAGAAAGAAGTTTATGCCAAGCCTGATGCACTGAGAGTGGTGCCACGTCCATGGAGGATGTCGTGCCTCCTTCAGAAAATGTTCTTTAAAGTTCAGCAGTGCCTCCTTTTCCACGTATGGTTTTTCCAAGTGTGATTATGATGCCCGCATCCTACTCCCGCATCACTCTGCTCTTACCAAATGAAGCTAATGGTGCTTATATGCTTTCATAAAAGTACCTTTGGAAAAGCCTACTTGAAAAATAGCAGGTAAATGCTCAGCTCCTGATTTACAAATGGTAGCGACTCCCTCTGCCTGGGCACTTGACTTTAATTTACAAAATAAATGTTCTTAGGAAAAGCAGAAGTTGTGAATGTGTAGAATAAGGCAGGGAGATTGTAAAGGTTGCTACCCTGGTTCAAACATCATTCCTGAACCACTGGAGAATCCATGGGCTGTTTTGTGTGCACCTCTATTGTCATCTCAAAGGATCCAGATTAAAGTGCTGCCAGGAACCACAAGGCCAGCCAACCACCATTGGTTTATCAGACCTTTCAGTTTTGGGACAGCACATACCATAACCATCACTTTAAGCCAAACACAGAAACAGTCAGGTGTCTATCTTGTGGATGGTAAGGACCACCAAGGATCACTGGTGCTATTTAAGAGACGGCTCAGTTGAAGCTTCTGTTTGCAGCACGTTACCAGATATAGCCTTAAGGTTTCAGAGTGTGAATTACTGTGGTGACATGCTGAAGCAGAGAGAAATGGCAGTGACCCGCAAGCTACTGTTTGTCAGTATGTTAACCCATTTACGATCACAGCGATGCACGTTTCTCATGGCTAAAATCATACCGTACAGGTCACTAGGTGCCCTGCTGTAAAGAAGCCTTTGAAATTTTGGCCCGTTGAGACATACAAAGAACAACACTTTCAAGCGGTGAAAATCAGGAACATTGAATTTAAACCAAGGGCTGTTTTCAATATTCATATATTTTTACTAAAAGAGCCTTTATCCTACTTTCTACACAAAACTGAGTAGCTTTCAAAACCTGGATTTATCTACATTGCAACTACATATATTTTCACCAAGATGACAACAGTAAAAAATAAAAAAGTAAAAAAATTGACAGAGAAACTCCCATGCTTAGAGGCAGAACAAGCCTTAGCACTTCCATATTAGTGCTTAAGCAATATGGGGACCTTTCATGGCTTTCCAATTTACTCAGTAAAAATCAGCAGACTTCCTCACAGCAGTAAGTAAATCTCCATTCTGGATGGCAGGATCTCCGCTCTATGGAAGTCAAAGTAACTTTTCCCTATTAGATGCAAATTGAATGAGGATTTCATCTGCTTCCAGCATTAGGCTTTTGGGTCACGTGTTTATATTTTTATGTCTAAGTTCCAACACCCTTGGAAATCATACACGTTCCAACTTCAGATCAATATGTAGGTATTGCAAAAGCTTTATCTGACCTAGGTTCAGCTAACTCGAACTCTTATGCCTGCTGTGTCCTATGCATATCCTTAGACCCTCAGACCTATGTAGGTGATACAGAATATTAGTCACAGTAACTTAGAATTTAGGCCAACGCAATCTTGGCCTATAGAGCATCTTATAAATGTGATATATTTACATGTGATAGATTGATGTAATCTATAAAACACATTAGCTCTTACTGTATTTAATAAATGCTGAAAGCTAGCAATATCAAGATAGATTTACGATTTCCCCCATCCTTTGTTTTACCAGTGATAATCAAAAAAGACCACTTGATTTAGATAATTTAACTTTTTTGTTCATTTTGCAGCTAATGTATATTTTAGTACATTTTTTCTTACTTTTAGCAAAATTGTATAGGTGCAGACACACACACAAATCACGAAGTTGCCTGACTGCTTATTGCATCTTTTTAGGAACATGTCGGTATATCTCTGTTCTGGAGAACATTTCACAGTTCAGTGATGGAAAATAGTTTGTGCTTCATTTGTGCATGTACTAATTTTAGATTAAACAGGACCACATAAATCCTGCTGAAAAATGATGCAATTAAGCCAGACCTATTTGTAAAAAGGACAACATGTGGCTGTAATTATAATGGCTAAGCATTCAGTAACACATTGACTTATTAGTGTGTTAAGAGGAGTTTGTGCAACATGCTGAGTAAGTCTTTACAGGAATAAATCTTAATATTCCCCCAAAAGCCATTAGAAACAATTCCCTGTTGCATTTCTGATCAGCTTCCATGGTGATCTGCTTTTTCAAAATGGTCACTTTTGTTGTAAGCATAGCACTAAGCGTGCTCTGCACCTACTGCTACGGTGTGAAGCAGCTGCAGTTACTCAATTGGCTTTATTTCAGAGCAAAACTAGTGTCCAAGAGCGACTGAATGACTGCCATATGCACCAAAGCTCTCAAGTATATACGTTTCAAGTGACCAATAATCTGTAAAGATTTACAGTGCTCACACTTCACAATGCCATTGCAATTTATATGAGGATTTAGATTCCTCAGCACATTTCTAAACCCTTGGCAGCCCCACAAGAGCTATCATGGCCTTCACCAAAACAACGTATGATAAAGACCAGCTACCACCACACGTGCATTCCTGTGTACCTATCCATGAGCACAAAGACTATGTCCACAGTAACCCTATGATGCCAAGTATGGGAACAAGCTAAGTTTAAGATTCTCTTTTGCTGTTCATAACCAAATTCAATTTGCCATCTATACCTTGGCTGTAGAAATCCACATTGCTGTGTAAGCATCCCTGCTTTGTGCTGCCCAGAGATCATACTTTCCCTTGTGGTGAGTGATATATGGGAAGGATTTTGCACTCTTGAGACACACCCATCAGGGCAAGCAGGACAGACAGAGGCATCCTAGGACGGTGAAAGGGGCCAACTCATCTAGGATGTTCCCTGGGGTATGGACCAGCAGTGATGCAAGCTCCGATTTTCACATTCAGCAAAAGCCACAGACAACCCAGCTCCACAGTGTGGACTGGAGGTGAGTTTGGGCTCAAATATAGGCCTGGGTCCACATTGAAAGTGCAATACATATGTACCAAATTCCCTGTACAGGACTTTTCAGACAGTAGGCCTTCTACCATCTCCTTCATGTTCAAACATTCACGTGTGGTGGGTACATGATGGCCAAGGCCATCAGGTAGACCAGTGATGGTAAGGCTCTTTACAGCCCAGCCATGGAAGTCTGGCTGCCACATACAACACGGATTTCATTTATTGTTGATCTCTCACTCTTCATTTTTTCTTAAGGATGCTGTGGATGATAATCTGGGAGAATGATAGAGCATTGCCAATCATCTGTGGAGTATTTAAAGGTAAAAACAAAACTAAACATGATTTTTTTTTTTTTTTTGCTTTTCAATCCCCAGTCCTTCTGATTTGCTGCTTTATTCTCCAACATAACAGGAAAGCTTATTTTCATAGTTGCATGCCTTCCACTGAACTAGATCAGAAAATCCCTCTCATCTCCAAAGGGCTCATTTCCTTCAGAATTAAGACACTGAGTCAGTTGTTTCTTCAGTTCCAGTGACCTTTCTTCCCCTGCTAGCTGGGGGGCTTGGGTTTTTCACAGGAGAACACGTAATATAAACATAATCAGCCCTTTCACATCATGTAGCTCTTCACTTCAGCAGGAGCTTCCTTACTTTGAAATTTTTTTTTGTGATATGCTCCCACTAAACTAAGATCAAACCATAGGAAGGAAGAAAAAATATGAAAGGACCTTAAATGTTAACATACATTCAAACACCACTAAAAGTGCACCTGTGTCTTGTCATTTCAAAATTAATATAAGGCAAGGTATGTCATCCCTTTTGCTAATTAACACAGCCCTCTCAGATTCCCCTTTTCCCTCATGCTAATTAGCACAGAAAAAAACCTCACGCAGACAAACAGACAAAATAGCCACAGGACTCCCTTGTTGAGCAAAGCACTTGCAGGAGGAGAAGGGGCAAAGCTCTGCGTCGGTAATTTTAAACACCTGATTGCCTGAAGCATGCAGGTGTGGGAGAAATGTTACTGAAGTGATGCAAGCCTTTAAAAATGCCATCACAGTTTGCCTGAAAATTCAAAATCCTCATTAGTCATATGAATAATTTATCAGCTGCCCCACAAGGTGGGGAAGGGACACTTTTGTTGTCTACTTGACTAGCAACGAGGTCAGTTACCATCAAAAAGGGGAGGGAGGAGCAAAAAGTTTCTGAAAAATGGAAATTTGCTCTCAAAGTATGGTCATTTCTTGCCAGAACTTTTACAGAGATATCATAAAGAGACCAGTCATGGAGGCACAGGGTATTCCTTCCAAGGGAGGGAAAGGACTGTTCAAAGCAGTTAATGCACTTTAAAGAATTGCGCTGACTTAATCCACCTCTTATTTGGTTTAAATAACAGGTACGGTGTGTGCAGAATTAAAAAAAAAAAAAAAATTAAAAATCCAGTATTAGTAGTTAAACATTCTCTAAAATGGATTTTAAATTAACTTGAGGAAGTTTGAAAGTACTGTAAGGAATAAATGTTGCTTTTAATCTTTCAAAGCACAAACTGTAGCATTACTGTTATCTTCTCCTGCCAAGTGTAAGAAGCGTACTGGTCTTTAGGCACCCAGCAGTGTTTCTTGGAAGGGCAATGAAAGAGTGAATGGCAAAAGCCTGCCAAAAGGAAAATCAAAGCCATACCTGCAAGCTGCAATAGAGTTCTAGGAATCCCTTCAGACTTTTCCTTTTCATGTGTTTGAAACTGAAACTTTTCAAAATGCTGGCGTGGTTCCTTCGAATAATTTTTACTTCTTAAACCTAAACAACTTGGAGGGAAGGGGGAGAGGAAGAAAGGGGGAGAAAAGATGGGGTTAAACAACAACAACCAAAAAAAAAAAAAAAAGAAGAAAAAGGAAAGAAGCAGAGTTAAATGCAATTGGATTGTCCCAAAGCAGTCTCTTCAGAGGAAAAGAGCCTTAAAATGCAGGAAATCTGTCTAACCCTCTAACTATTCCCACTCAAGCTGCCCCGCAGTCACAGATGTTACTGATTCAGTTAGATAGCAATTCCAAGCTCCCAAAACAGATTCCAAGTGAGAAAATAGGAAAAGTCCTTGGTTGCTATTAGATACGCATTCTGAAGTAAAAAGAAGTATGGGCAGGGAGGAATTTGTGGCCTGGATTAGAGGTTCCATGGTAATTAAAGAGCAATGACAAATGGCATATCGGCTGACCTATTGAACGCGAAGCCGCAAGGTTAGGAGCTCAGGCTGCAGCAAAAATTTCTAGGGAAATGTGTCAGGCTTTTTTTCCTGCTGTGATTTACCGTTATGTTTAACAGGAATGAAACCCACACAGGTCTCTGAAAATGTAACGATGGCCTACAGAGATTAGATGAAAAACTGGAGAATTTAGCAGGGCATGCTAAAAGCCTTGTGCAATTAAATTCTTTGGCGAGGTAATAATTTATTGCATCATTGCTAAAAAGCTGGAGGAAAATTATCACTTCCTAAGAGTCTGAGTAGAACATGTCCCTCGGACATGCCCAGCAGCTTTCAAAGATTTAACAATTGCACTAGCAATGTAGGAAGAAAAAAAGGCACCACCTATAACCTGTACGAATAACAGTAAAAATAAATAAAAGTGTAAGTCCTGCCACAGTGTGCTTCAAATGAGTGAATGAGTAGGTCCTCAGGTGGATGATGCACCAGGAGATGCAAAGCCTTCTTATGCTGGGCATCAGAAATGGTCCCCACTGCACACGGCTCATCCCCAGGAAAGCAGGCGGACAAGGAGGAGATGCTGAACAATGAGGCCAGGCAGACCGGGTGTCGGGAGAGCTGATGACAAAACCTGGGACCCCGGTATCCCGGTCCTGGGCCCTACCTGCTGGGTTGCACTGGGATTGCGCTAATACTGCAGGGGCGGCGGGACTTGGGGAATGACCCCATCCCTCCAGCTGCTCCTGGCTCTGCTTCTCTCCCCTCCCTGCCAGGTGAATTACTGACCCACTCTGCCATCCTCTTCCCCCTTTGGGAAGCAGAGGAAAAGGAGAAGCTTCCCTGGTCTCGGCAGCCCTGTACTCATGCAGAGATGAGAATACCGAAGAGGAGCATCAGCTCCAGATAGAGCCCTGAGACAAGTCCTACCTGCGCATCGAGGGCAAAAGCTCTGCTTCAGCATGTGCTGCTGCGTCCACAACCCCAGCCTCGGCTAAATTCCTGTTCCACTTAGTGGCTTCCAATCAATAGCTAAAGAGAGTTGTTTTGCAAGATGCTTTGTGTTGTTTTGTACATTTAGATTAAGTTTTTGTTTTGTTTTCATAAAAGGTTATTCACAAGCTCTAGGTGCCCTGGCAATTAGCTAGATTCACAGTCCAATTGGAATAAACACCTGGCAACATAATGATCCTCCTGCACAACAAAGCAAATTAATCTGACTGGCCAATAAATCAAGTGACAGAATATACCCTTTTCCACCCAGCTCCAAATCCCATGCCATCAGGCCTCCTCTAAAGCTGTTGCATACAGATGGTTTTTTACATTGTGCCCAGAAGGGTCAGTAATATTTGGGCTGTTTCACACTGATGGGGCTGGGGACAGGCTCCAGAGCCACCGGGCGTCTGCAAAATGTGCTATTGGCAGCTCTCGCCCTTCTCCAGTTAGGATCTTTTAACTGGAGTAAGCCGAACCCTGCAGCACCGCACTGTGAAGTAGGCACTTGCAGCTCATTCAAAGCAATGGAGAGTGGCATCACAAAAGTTGGAGAGGCACGAGGACGCACCCGCAAGACCATGCAGTCTTCCAACTCCAGTACCTCTTTAGCTGGTTTAACTTTACCTGATTATTTCTCAGGTATATCCAAAATGGAAAAATCAAAATCTTGCATACAAATAGTTCCCTGAGTGCCGAAACCAGTTATACTTCACTCCATGTGAAGATTCTCATCAGATGAAGTTTGGTCTGCAAAAATGTTAACAGGAGGCAACTGCATTTCTATGAGTAACACCAGCATTTGCAATATTGCTGTATCAGTAACAGAACACTAATAGCTCAACCACTACAAAAACAATAGAGACGTGTACAGTAACAGCTTAGAATAATGACATTAATCAAAATTATGTATAGTGAACAAAAAGGTTCCAAACAGTTTTAGATAGTGGTGGTCAGAAGGCTTAGCTGAACTGCTTTCAGGAGAAACTAGGGCTGAACTGACCGTGTGTCTTTCAGACTGCACCACCAAGGCAGCAGGCTTGTATCTGCATGCAGGGACTTGGAGGACAAAATTTCAGTGCGACTGATACAATCGCAGATAAGAGGTAATTCCCTTGACAAATGAAGGGTTAACTTTGCTTAGGAAAAATAGGTTGGATTACAGATAGGTAGCAGCTGAGTTTCAGGCTGCATCCTCAGGAGAAGTAGAACAGCATCAGAGCTCAATAACCCACCGTATGCTTCCTAAGGGCAAAGCAGCCTCTCTACAATATATTGTTTCCTTGAAGGCAACAAAGCTCAGGCGACAAAAGGAAGAAAAATGATTGGAAAATGAAGTAAATATCCTTGACTAATGAAAGACACGAGGGCTGGCAAACTTCAAATTATTCAAAGTTGGAGATGTGAGAGACCACCCAATATTCATGCTTTTTTTTTTTTTTAAATTGTCGCCAAAATATTCCTTGTGCTTGAATTGAGTCTTACGCTACCGGTCTCTCATCAAATTCCCAGTTTTCTGGTTAGGGGCTCCAAAGACAGGTCCTCCAGCAGGAACCTGCCATCCCAACGTGCATGTGACTCGATGGTTACGGGAAGCAGTTTTATCCTAATGCCAGGTGAGTTTCTTCCCTCGTCCTTAAGCACACCAGAGCGGATCCCTGACAACTCCTGAAGTATCAATAACACCTTTTTAAAAATTGATGTGCAATAAGAGTTCGATTTCTGGAGAGGAAAGTGCTGTCAGAATAATCAGTTCGAATCCTGCTAATTGAAAGCTCAATGCAAAATTCAAGCAGAGGCAGGCAGAGTAGACAGCGCATGGCCACCCATTAAAGTAATGAGGAGGAAATGTGAAGGCTTTAGAGGATACGGAGAGAAGATATTCTGGACCCAAGATGCATTGAGAGCATATGTCTATAGACCCGTCCTCCACTGGCAAAGGGGAAATGCGTTTTAATAATTGCATGCATCTTTAGCAAGGACCCATGGTGTTAGTGAGTTTTCCAAATCTGCATTCATGCCTCTGGAAACTCAAGTGTATCCAAACTCAGGCTCAAGCAGTTAGTCAAATCCTGAAGCTGGGAAATGTAAGAGAGTTTAATGTCACTGGGATGTCCCAGAGCAAACTGGGATCTGCAATACCTTCTACAGCCACAGTGGGAGGGCACAAAGTGGCTCATCCCTTTGAGTGAGGAAACAGACTGTGCAGTGAAGCAGTGCAATGCTGAATCTTTCCCAGTTATTAAGAAGGGATTCAGCATCTACCTCCATGCAGGGAAAAATGCAATTTTCTGAGCATAGAGCTTGAAACTGGCCATGACTTTGGGCTCCTTTGGCCAAAAATAAACAGGCTGGTTCAAGTCATGAGTCAGTCATGGTTAATTCAAAAAATATTACTGGATTAATTTTGTATCAATTTAATAACTTATTAATAACTATTGGGTGACCTGTCATAAATTAGTTAGCACTGCCCCAGAAGATGGTTTGGGATGTACAGGGTGATTTACATAACGGATCGTGTTATGTCTCCGTCTTCTCTGCTTCTTTTCATTTATTCATGTGTAGAGCCAGGCAGATAATGGAAAAAGTAATTAATAGAATTGGCTTGAAAAATGTTTTGATATTAGCGTATATTTTATTAATACAAACTATCCGTCCAACTCCAGGAACTGGATGAATAATGGGCAGAAAATACCTCACTTACTAGAGATATAGCATGAAATTTATTGCATCAATCTTCTGACAGATACCTTTTAGCCAGCTTTAGCAAGGTGTGTAAACCAAGAGAAATACAGCAGAAAGAATGAGAAAGGCAGTGATCACGCCTGACTACTTGCTCTTGTAAAAAGACCAGACTAATACTGGAAAGCCAAATTCTCAGCTGGAGAATGATCCCTGGCTGGGGACCAGGTCAGCCACACAGATATGCATGAGACAAGAGACACAGCAAGGTTGGCTGGAAGTTCCCTTATGGCAGCAGTGATTTACCTGCAGTCCTGCAGGTATCGGGGATGGCCCGAGGCACCAATTCCATGCAGACTTGTACAGGCGTCAGCAGGGACAGCCGGCTGTGGCTCGTGTCTTTCCAACCAGGTAATTTCTCCTGTGGCACAAACAGACTCAGAATGTAGTATGAGAGAATAAATAGGAGGAAGCTGACACGGTTAGTGGTTATTTATTACCTATTTACTAGCAGGTAATGGCTGACCTGCAGGCTATACTAAAGAAACATAGTCAGCTAACTCCTAAATTACCAAGTGTTTCGACTCCTGCTACTGAGCTTCAGCAATCTCAGCCTTGCATCGGTCAGTCTGGCAATCAGATTAGCTTCTTTGCTGCTGCTGAGGAAATCACTGTGTCGGGGGAGAACGAGTTATGAAATCGGAAAGTGCATCAATCGTGTACGAACGTCAAGGCTGCCTGAGCATCTCCACTGCCTACACCACGCAGCTGGGGTTCAGGTACCCAGTGAAAAAAAGACACACATCTGCTATTCCAGAATAATACTGGAAAACAAAGTAGTGATCATCTGACCACTTCAAATTTATAGGAATACCAAAAACACAGTAGTCTTCAAAGAGCCCCAGGTGGACTTGCAGCTGACAGCAAATGCTCCTGCTCAGAAACATTTGGGTTTTCCCTTGCAAGCCAATGAAAGGTCTGGTGAGGTGTAGCAGGTCCTGGTTACACTCCCTTCGCTCTAGCCTGCAAGTGACTGCCAAGTCTCTTCTCCCCCTGCCTTTCCAAAACTGGCTTTCTCCAAGCAAATTTGTGGTTTTTGAGGCCCCAGGCTTTTTTCCTGGGCTGTCCCTATATCCTAAGCTATACAAACAGGAAGCGTAGAAGAGCTCATTTGATCTAAACCAGAGCACAAAGGAGTGTGACAAACAACAAGCAGGACAAGAGGCAGACTGTGAAACCAAAGCAAATAAAACAAAATCACATAGCTGCATAAGTGAGCTGGTCCCTGTTTCCAAATCTTATCAAGGGTCTACTTTCAAATGTAATTACAGCGAATTATAGGTAGTGATGCCAATGTACACACCGCTGCTTATAGGCACAGCAGAGACTTGATCATGGAGAGACTCCTGGAAGAGAAGAGGGAGGTGGCTAGAGGATTTCTGGAAATGCAGAGGACCCAGACTTTAAAGTGCTTTATGAATCCTGCATCTGGTCTAACAACTGAAACAGAGTTGGATTAGGTCTGCAGCAGCATGTCCACAGGACCCCATCCATTAGGAAGTGTCGTGGTTTGGGCCAGATTGGCCCAATCAGGCAGAACGACAGATGCTCTCTCTCTCCTGCTCTGCTTCAAAGGGAGGTAGGAGAGAGAGAGAAAAGAGAGATTTAAGAGTTTAGAAGGAACTAAACTACTTTAATGAAATATTAATAATAAAATAATAAAAAGAAAATAATGAAATATACACAAAACCACATCGAGATCCCAGAATGACAATTACATCACCAGCAGGCACTGGGGAAGTCCCAGACTGGACTCAGTGATGGATGGGAACTGGATTCCGGATCCTGGATTCAGGATCGGGATCAAAGGCAGACAAACAGAGTCCTCCTCGGACACCGGCCATTGAAGAAAGAGGCTGACCCTTTGCTCCCTCAGCTTTTACACTGAGCATGAGGCAGATGGGATGGAATACCCTGTGGGTCAGTTTTGGGTCACCTGCCCTGTCCGCTCCTCCCCACAGGTGTGACCCCTCTATGTTTTTCCTCTTCCAACCCTACAATGGGGCAAGTAACAAAGTTGGCTGCCCTTGGTTGTTAGAGCAGTAAGGATAAGCAAGAGCCTCTCTGCATCCCATTCCTTGGCATCAACTATAAACATGGATCTTACCACTCAGAGTGAACAGTTTCTGCACAACATGCTGGTAATTTCAGCAGTTAGAAGAGGCCTAGCTAGAAAGTAAAGTTACTGAACAAAATTGGTCCTGTTTTACCTCCAACCAGGATAGGAAGAAAGGACCTTTTGATAAGGTCCAGCACTCAGCCATCCTACAAACTCGTCAGATCCCAGCTTTTCAGCAGTTCTGCTTCCCAGGCTGTGCACACCCTAATGTTCAGGGTAAAAAAGGGAAGGGGTGGTCTGCAGGTAATTTCTCCACCCAAAAGCACAGTAGATGAACCCTGGGAAGAACACCTACACAGACAGCATGAGACAGGTCAAATTCTGCTGATAAATGATGACAACAAATAACAGGATTGTTTTTCATTATAACACAGGCTGTTTCGTGAGGAAAAAGGTCTTTCGAGATCTGTTGCACAACTTCACAGAGCAACTTATTTGTTCTTATCGGAGTGATTCAATTTGTTGTAGTGCGTCGCTGATTCAAGGCCAGAACTTTGCTAACCCTAAGTGTTGTATGATTAATAACCTCTTACTCCAACAAATTGCTGGTTTCCACTCTTCAACAAACCCCTCCTCTTTGCAAAACTTGGTCTAATATTTACTGCAGTGCTTCATATTTTGCATAGGATTCTGCTTCAGGGAAATTGGGTTTCCAGTTTCTATATCATTTCAACACAACCAAAAAAGAAAATCTGATTTTCTTTTAATGCAAGGTAGATCACATTTCAAGTATAACTGAGAAAGAAATGTGCTGCAACTCACTTCATGATTTATGACTACCCCTTTCAGAAAAATTACTATTTATACATTCATTTATTGTGTCTCTTGGTGTCATATTTTTGGCAAAGTCACTGGACAGTGTAGTGTGTCCCAATTCTCCCTCCATCAGAAAACATTTAGCAGAACTGCCTTTTAATAACGATACTGTCTTTTAATTTTCCAAAATGAGAATGTGGATTGTACCACTTTACTCAGCTTTTCCTTTGATTAATGGGAACCCACTTTTGCATACAGTGAACAAGTCTGCAAGATCCTGGTCTGAAACAATTCCAATATAAAGTTTTGAGTATAAAGAAAACCAGGGAACTTGCAATGTGTTGTTTTAAGGTAGAGTCAGGGTGAATTGAAAGATAAGACAGTGGAAAGGTGGAGGAAGAGATTCTGTTGGAAACAAGGCTGTTTACAAGAACCAAGTCAGCACCCGGACATATGTATTGCTTGGATAAGAAGAGAAGAATAAAAGAAATACTCTGCTGATAATGATAATAGATGATTCTGCTTCGCTGCTGTCTTCCATCATAAACAAATGGCATAGGCCAAGAGTTAAACATCATCTATTTTAATTAGTATTTAAAGCATTTAGTTATCTATGTACTGAGTAACTGTAACCAAACTTTGTCAGGCTGGAATGCAAAGGGGGGAGTTTTGCAAGGAAAAGCAATCTGATCTGTGCTCAGTGTTGTGGTCTCCCTTTAGATACCTAAACACTTACATGCTAAATTCCAGCTGACATTTTAAAAGAAAAGAAAAAAAATGAATAGAGAACAAAACCAACTGATATGAAGAAACTAACTCTTTGGTCCTCAACTTTTCAATGACACATATGTGGGCCAAACAGACCTGCACACTGGCACAAAGGCTGTCACTGCACAGCTGCTCTGGTCAAGCAATACATGAACTGATTGGTAAATGTTTACAAACTTCTCCAGCATAGTCACCATGTGAAGTGTGAAGTATCAGGCATTTATCCTATTTTTTAAACCATTGCCTAGTTGTGAAGTATTTGTTAAAGTCATCAGTACTCAGTGTTCTAATTAGGACTAATTTTGGTGGTATAGGATTATGTTGACCTCTTGCCAGATGAAGTTAACTTTGCCATAAATGTTTGCGATGCCAGATCGGATGCTGATGAATAGTACTGGTGTGAGATAAGCCCTGTTTGACAGCAACACAACTGTCAATCCACTGTAGTTTAAGCTTAATAGGGAAGTGGCTTTTGGCCCAAAACGTGCCCTAATAGTTATGGTTTGGAAAGTGAGCCCAACACACTGCATGGTGGTGGGGGCTTATTGACACATGGCAGTTGTAAAGACCGTAAGATTACTGTTTCCTGGAAACTGCACCCATAATCTCAAGGAACTGAGACTTTTGATTAACAACTGAACTAGAAGGTCAATCTGACTTTGCAAAGCAAACGTGAAGTTTTAGTACAACCGAAGCCAAGAGGGAGCTCACCAGCTGTGAGTGCTGGCGAAGGGTTCATCTCCTAAGGAAAGAGGTCCAATGGCTTTTATAGTCTCCTCGTGCTCAGTCTCCCTGGGATCCAGGCAAACAACTGCGTGCATAGCTCAGAGGAGTAAATAGGAACAGGGTCCTGTGGCATTTCCTAGGGAAATCAAAGAAAATCAGAAAGATCAGAGGGATTTTTGTTCTTCAAAAACAAAAACATGACAATTTATGGTATGTTATAATGAATGTGATTTCCTCCATTTTAGAAGACTAGGATGTGAAAATGCACCTGGGGGTTAAGGATGCCCATTTTGCTGTCTGTTCTGAGGGGAGCACATATAGCCCTCTTTCTAGGGGCAGGGTGCACGGTAAGGAGAAGGTGGTCTAGGGACACTCAGCTGTGGCTTTGCTCTCTTTAATTGAAGCAGTGCTTCCACTGTGCATTCTTGGGGATGGATGGGAACCACAGCCAAGTGCAGACTCCATCTCTCCCATCTTCCAGGCTCCCCCAGAGCATGTATGCTCCCCTCCTCAAAGAGAAAGCTTCCCAAATGCTCGCAACACCAACGTGGACGTGCACCCCTGCGTACCTCATGCTTGGGACTCCAGCAGAACATAACGGTGCTCCCAGCACTGCCCCATGGCTCCAGCAGCCCCGGCAGGACCGCTGCAGAGAATTGCCTTTACGGATTGATGATTCAATTTTGACCAGATTGCTTAACTCTGCTTTTCGTGGTGAGCTTCCTTAACTAATGACCACGTTTTCAACAAGCCCGGAAAAAGCTTGAACTACACTTCTGAGTGCAAACCTGCTCTGAACAGCTTGCCCAGTTGTAGAGTTATTGAAAATGTTTACACATGTAATTTTATTGCAAGAATATACACAACTGTGTCTTTATTGATTGCTTTCCTACTTATGGAAGTGTTTCACTGCTTTACACCCTGCAGCTCACCCTGCGACCTCCCAGGCTCTATCATGCACCATTTAATGCTGTTCTAATATTAGCAAACCTTTGTTTCCACAACCTGGATTTTCCATATTTTCACCCGTGCAACCAGCAGAAAGCTCATCGCCAAATAACAATGAGCTCATCTCAAATGCTGATGTAGCCAGTGCCAGGTGAACAAATTGTCTATTATTAGACTTTTTCATGCACTAAGAGCTTTTGTTCCCTACTTGCCTGTCTTAACACCTGCTGTTGCAATGTATATCAACTTTCAGAACATCATTCCCAGCAACAACAGAGTATAAAATGTATTAGGGGATTGTTCATACAGAAAGTGATTAAGTTTTGTAAAGGGAGCTTTGTCGAGCAAAAAGGAAAAAAATGAGGCATGTGGTGATGGGACTGGAGTAATTATGAATATAAATCAAAAATCTTCACTGAAACAACACAACAAAAAGTTAGACATTCAATTGCATTAAATTCATTCAGTGGCATTCAGGAAAATACTAATAGTTGTGAGAAATGAATTTGTATTAGTAGTAGTAGTAATAGGAATTTTTTTCTTTCAGTGAGTTTCACACAAATATAGAGTGTTTGACTGGTGTGTGAAAGCGTTGATGGGATTGTGTGGGTTGGGCATATGGAAAAGGTGTAACCCAAACCCAGCAGCTTAAAAAACACATATATAGATATTTAAAAATATTTAGTAGTGTGATCCAAGTGTTAGAGAAGGAAATTATAATTAACAGGTTATAAGGTATGTTATGAGGAGGTCTGGCTTTTACTGGAACAAGAACAGTCATCGCTCGTGGTACAGAAATGGACTACTGTTCTTACATGAGATGGCTTTTTTTTTAATTTTTACATTTTTCTTCTCTTCAGAAAATCATACTTAAACAACAGTTACTTTTGCATCCGTGAAATAGAGAGCTGGAGAGGGCAGCATCACCTGCGAGCAGAGGCTCAGCGACCACCCGGAGTGGGCAAAACTCCTGCCTACGGCTGAATCATTTCCCCCTCTCACCAGAGTCCAGATGTCCGTTTATAATAAAAGAAAATTCCCCGCTATCCGTTTCTCACCTGCCACATCTATTTAGATGGTAAACGTTTCAGGCCAGGAACTGTCTCTCACCGTGTGTTCGTACAATGCACAGCATGTGGGGACTGCTGGCTCCACCGGGCTGTCGCGGGACTGAGCTGCACACAGTAAACCACAGAGACATCCACGAGCAGTGAAACCCCAAAGTGTTTGTTACCTCTCTTTACTATGCAATAAATTCTGACCTTGGTGTAGTATCACTATCAGAAAGAGCTAAAGGCCAGTTACTAGACAAAAAAAAAAAAAA
>VYXH01005170.1:153618-248009 GCA_013397275.1 Burhinus bistriatus
AAAAAAAAAAAAAAAAAAAAAAATGGAGTCCAGGTGTTAGATTACTTATTAAATATTCAAATAGCAAGTAAGCTTTTCTTACAAATAACCCCCAAAATATTCCCTATACATAAGTCCATTTTTCTAACAAACCTTTCTTTACACTCCCTCTTCCTTCCCAAATCACACACTACAAGGACATACATGCATCGTGTCTCCTTCTGCACAGGACACAGCTACATACCATCATACTTGTACAGAAAGTCTTGTGTGGTTCGGGCTGCATTTGAATTTTATCATTCTCAAATCAGGATTAAGGGGAGGGAGGATTCATTATTAACTTTTCTTGCTGCCTATTTAAAAGATATGACCTGGCCCCACTAGTCAAAAATTATGAAAAAATAATACTTTCAAGAAACAGGGGGATACAGAGCAGTCTCTGCTAAAGAAGGAATTACTCTGCAGAAGTAGTTATTCCAAATGCATCTGCTAAAACAGGAAAAAAACAACAAAGTTAGTTAAACACATACACCACATTTAAATTCAAGGAAAAAAAAGTTATTTTTGGACCGTAACTAAGGAAAGGGTATGTTAGAGCCTCTGTTACACTGCTAATAATGAATAAGAAATCTGAAGGCAGAAAGTCAAGTGTTTCATCAGAGCTGTTTAAATTACTCTCTGCTACCTACAGCTATCGCTGGGTACATGCCTTGGCTGCCCATCCTGTCCCTGGCCAGAACTCTGGTGCAATGGCAGGAGAGCCAGCTTCACCGCAGCGACCGGCCATCGTCCAAGGACTCTCACACAGTGTTCTCTGCTTTAAGTTGTTTAAGGTGCCTTTGCACCAACTTTGTGCTGTCAAGAGATAAAGACCAGTCATGGGTTTGAGGGGATGACAGATCCAAACCACCCTCTCCAAAACTGAGCAAAGATTAGTCCACAAAGAAACCACCAGCTTGGTCCTCCAGCAGAAAAATACTCTGCTCTGCTTTCAGAGAAGTCTGCACAAAATGTTGTATGTTAACTTCCATAAAGATGCATATTTATAACCCCTCCTTTCACCAGGAACAGCCACAGATCTTAACAACACCAAACATTAAAACACACAAAAAACCCCAATTATCGGAAAAGCAAAATACTAAAGAGTGAAATAAGAAAGCAGAGCTCAAACAGGGGAAAAACAAATGGATGAAGTTTCGTTTAGGTGGCCCAGGGTCTTCCTGAGCTACGATGTTTATTTGAGAGCTCACACAATATGAAAAAAAGTTTGGAAAAAAACAATCACCCATACAAAAATCTGGTGAGTGCACAACACGAAGTCTTGCTGTTAGACATAATAATCCCTATTTCATGTGTGAGATTTATTCCAAGCATTTGTTATTACACCTCTGAACATAAACATAAAACACATATGAAAGCTAACAGGCAGGACAATTCAGTCATATAGATCATCTCAAACAGATTTGACATGGTCCCTTGTATCAGATGGCCAAGCACATCTTTCTTGTAAGATCTTTTAACACACCGTATATCCATCAGCATAAAAGAGACGTTTCTGCCTCTGGTGTTGCATGCTGGTATCACATGGCCGCTGTAAAATAGGTTCAAGGGGCTCATGAATCTGCCTTAGCCACCAAAGATAAACAAATCTGGAACTCATTAGTCTTCACACGGCAGTGTTTTGGCACACAGAGGAAAAGGAGTTATCAAGACTAAATTCAGAAAGGTTGATATATGTATCTACATCTCAAAATGTCTGTTAAACTGCCAACATGCTTCACATAGTCCCTGTGAGGTTTGTATTTTTTCCTGCATTGTTTAAGCTGTCAAATGTTAATGTGTTTCTGGCTTAATTTATTATACTGATATGACAAGTTATGAGCAAATGTATTCTTGTTTACTACTGTTAATATTTTGGTTATACTCATTAAGAGCAGTTTTAAGATTAGTCTTTTTTGATATTTTGCATAGCGGAAAAGAAGCAAAAGTCTTTAGCAAGGACTCCATCCCACTTCAGCTGCCAGCACAGGCTTTTAAAATGGAGTTGTCCAGTTACCTATCAAAGCATCACCACTGATCACGATGAATCCTAATGAAGGGGTGTCCCAGAGCCTGCCTGATGGATGAACTGTCCGGCTGCTCAAGGGATCTCACCTGAATGTGAGAGATGGATGCTTCCACTAAGTGAAAATCCAGAATGTGCTCCTAACCAGGTAAAGTGGCTTTCTTCGCTAGCAGGAAGCTGAGATTCATATAATTTGTTTTAATGCTAGCAGGATCATCCTCTCCAACCTCAGGGATGGCACAAAGTATTTCCCAGCAACCCCTCTGCAGGGTCCAGTAGCTTTTTGTTGTATTTAGGCCTCTTTAGTCTCTTGAGCCTCCTAAGAGAGAGCTCATTTCATCGGAAAGGTGATGGAGCAGTCATGGTACAGATGTCATGCTCTGGTCAATATATGAAAGTCTCACAGAAGAGTACACAGCACTACCTGGGGTACACAACACATGGTCAATATGCTCCCCAGGAACACCTGGAGATGTTCATGCAGCTCACTGCCTGCCTTAATTTGAAACGATGCTGCCTCTTTGTCATTTGCTACAAACTCATGGTCAAAGGTAATCAGAAGCTCCTTAGCAGCCCATTTCATCAGTCGTTATGTCAGAGATGCCCAGTGTGGAGCTGATAGTACCTGCCAGCTCAGATGTCTTTAGGAAGATGTGTGATTGTGCATACCAGCCTGCTGAATAAATACACCATACACCATGATCACCATCAGCTCTTAGCTCTTACAAGCAACCACAACAATAGTAGGCTGACGGAGAATTAATTCACTGCCTTGCCCCTACTACTACTTCTGCAGTTTAGCAAATATACATTTTCCCAAACAACCGTGTCTGTTTGTTGGCAGAACTTAGAACATCTTTATACATATATGGCACTGTGATGAGCACTATATATGAGCACTTATCAGGGTGTCATTCACACAGCATGATGCAACATGACATAGCTCAGTCACAAACCCTATTGTGACACGAATTTAGAAGTAGAGTTGGATGAAGATATGTAACTCTGGCACAGCAATTATTTTAATATTCCGGAGTTTGTTTTCATTCTGATTTGGAAGGAAAAGAAGGAAATCTAGAAGGTTTGAAAAATTATCAAATGATTTGGATAAGTTTCTAATTAAAATTCCACTTGGCTGTATAATATGGAGACAGGAACTTGGAAGTCCCAGATGAATGGGAGTCTCAGGGGTCAGGAGCCAATGCTTCTAGGCTCCTGGCTTCCCATATACACATAAAGCCCAGAGCTGCAGCAACCTGCCCAACAGGCTGTCAAGTTGCCTGTCAGCTTAGACTCCTATGACTCTTCCACTCTACATTCAACCAGCTACCAAACCTGCTCAAACCTCACAAAACAACGTGTCCAGGTAGTTTTCTGGAAAATCAACATCTGTCTGGGCAGCAGCAAGACTCCTGACACGTGTGACCTCCCTAACCTGAGGACATCCCTGTCTATGTCCAGAAACAGAACTCCACAATCTTGTGATAATTGTGGGTGTGATCCAAAGTGCATCCAAGACAATGGGAGAATTCCTGTTACCTTCAGTTGCCTTTGGGCCAGCAGGCTACATCTACACCTTACAGTAATTACTACATATTGCACAATTGATTGCAATAGTTATAAATTGTCTACGAAGCCTTAGCTCAGAAGTCTTTACTTATCTGGCAGGGTTTCTTAGTAGTCATGATGAGATTTTTCTCCTCCAGTAGCTCAACGAGGTAGATGGTTTGATTCAGCATGGCTACAGAAAGAGCCAAGGCAATTCTGGGGCCATGTGTGCAAAGCCTTCACATCAGGGCTCAAGAACAGAGTTGCTCTCCCCCTATTGTAACATTGAGCAGCTGTCTCTGCTTGAAAAGCACTGACAAAATGATGGAGAATGCAGCAAAGAACAAAACATCAAGCAATTATTAGAATGACTTCTGCAGAGGTCTCCTGGACTTAATGGCCTGGTAGGCTCTTTCCATCTGTAGCTCACGCCTTTCATGGGGGCAGAGGGGAGGGTTTTTGTTAACCTGGCCACTTATCTGTTCCTTTGCTTTATCAGGAATGTGCTTTATGTGTGTGTGCTTTAATAAACATGAAATGTCTTATGGTCGCATACCTCCAAAGTGTCTCTGAACAGGCTTATCACAAGGATACCACGAAAGGCAGGTAATGGTTAAGGCATAGCAGGCCTTTTTTATAGTACTTCCTCAGGTAAAGAATAGCAGATGAACTCCAGGTCTTGCTTCTGTCCATATGTGACACGGGAATAATGAGAATATAGTTTTGATTGAAATGACTTATGTTTCCACAGGCTATGATTCCCTTTTGGAAACACACAAACAAGAAGTCACTCTTATCTATCACTATGTTACTACATCTTCCACTGAGTATTATAGCACCGTCTATATATTTCATTGTATTTCACATAGATCAGCAATCCTAAATGTACTCTTCCTATCACTTATATGTATTTTTTCAATTCTCTAGCACACAGTCTGAAACAGGACCAAATTCCTTGTTGCTACAAGCCAGTCCAGCCACCCTGAGAAAACATGCCGATTCACAGCGTTCAGTTACATATAGTTTGTCACGGATACACAAATTTGATGTGTTTTGGTTATTTTTGCCTGTAAGCAGAGGTATTCCGACATCCAGGTAACCCAGATTTCCAGATTAGGATGATGAGGCAGTCAAGCTACAGATCTTTGCTTGTTTAACCATGAGAGGCACCACTGGTTTCTCAATGGTTTACAGTAAATCATCAGTACAGCTTTCATTCATTTTCACTTCACCACCATTGTGCGAATTGGCCTACAATGCTGACATTCCTTCTGCCTAAACATGCTTTCCTCCTTTATTTTCTTTGTTATGCTTCCTGACATTTTTATTTTCTGGGTCACACCCCACTCCACTGCATATTTTGAGCAAAGCAATAAAAGTACTCCCATAAAACCCCTGCAAGAAATGGACCCGTTGCTTTCATCAGCTCTACTCCTGTTTGATTAGTCTGCTCTGAATAGCTGGAATATGTTTTAAGGCATAAAAAGCACATTGTTTCATACGCTTAGGGAAGTCGGTGATGATGGGTAGATCTCAGCCTGCATTGGAAATACAGTACCTCTCTAACAAGTTGTCAATCTCAATTAAGATATCAACATGTCAAATTAAGAAGGTAGTGCTGCACAGCCTATTGTTGAACTGCATGTCAGGTGAAATAAGCACTAATTATACACTTAGCCAAATATGTCTATTCAATATTACTTCAAAACTAAGGTCACTGAGTTATTGTGAAGTGGTAGTTTACACTATTTTGGATCCCACCAAATGGCAGGTGGCCATACAAATATGCAACTCAGCATGTTCTGCTTGGTCCCCACAGCTGTGCTGCCAATCAGTTAAGGATGGCTGCAAGTAAATGCTAATTAGCTTCTGTTGATCTGCATATTCCAGCAGCCTCCCAGGATTCCCATTTTGATATGCAAGATTGCCAGTTGGGTATGTGATTGAATTAAGAACCAGAAAAGATTTTATCTTCCATGCAGGAAAATGTGGGTCTGAATCCCCAGCAGAGGCTGTTATCACTCTGATTTATGTTTGGCAGTGCCTGTCATTGGAGTGGTAGCAAAGGCTCAGTGCTAGAGGGTGCTACCTCCCTTCTTTTGAAGGAGAAAGAGCCTCCTTGTTAAGAGCAAACACTCACCATCTGGGGTCCGACCCACTCCTGGCTTTTACATTTGCAAGGTTTCCACATGTCTGCTTCCCCACTCAGGGTCCAGCAGATGCTCTTCTGTAGGTTGACTGGTCCTCAAAAACTAAAATATGAGGGGGAGGAAGAAAGAAAGAAAGAAAATTAACAAGCAGAAAGATTTGGAGTTGTTTGGTTTGTTTTTTTTTTTTTTTACCCTCTTGCAACCCTACCAATGCAAAAAAAAAAAAAAATTTTGGGTTTTTTTGTTTTTTTTTTTTTTTGCATTGGTAGGGTTGCAAGAGGGTAAAAAAAAAAAAAAGAAATTTACCAAGGTTGTCAATCCTCCATTATTAGTTGACTGGTTAAGTTTGCAAGGACGGCTTAAGAAAGAAATGGCTGGAAAGTTGCACTTCTGGGATCACAGTGTTTAGGATTTGCACCTGTACTTCATAAGGGAAAAAAATATGATCTCATTATGTAAACATTACAATAACAATTTTCAGAAATTTTGCTTGGCTCTGCTATTAGTGAGTGCTGGTTCCCTGTAGTGAGGAAACGGTATTTCTCAGAAACTGCTCACCGCATATGACAGCAAAAATAAAATTTGTCTCATCTTTGTGATTTTGCTCTTTATGGCTTGATCAGACCTTGGAAGAAAAAGGATTATTTAATTATCGTGCCAAGTTTCTGTAGGTTGTTATCATATTGCTTCTTGACTTGAAGACATGTCAAAAGAAGGTTGGCTTCAGACTGATGGAACATGGTTTGCTGCCTTAAAATGCTGGGAAAGCGCTCTTCATTAGGGGTTTCAAGTTATTTTCCTTTTTAAATGATGCCATTCTCCCATTCATAAAGCTTGTCAGCACTCTGCTGTAAACGAGACACCTAAGTACATGAGCGATAGTCCAGTTCAGTAGAGTTTATAGGAGAAACTAATAGGTAAGATTTCACTGCAAACTTCAGTAGCATATTTAATGTACACAAGCCTGAAAACAGGATTTCAATCACTGTTTTACAACGTACTTGTGTACTCTAACACAGTTGAAGTTGAAAACATCACCCCCTTAAAAAGGATATCAGAAATAAATAGATGGATTAAGATACAACACTTAAATGTGTTCCAAATATTTTCAAATTTTCTCTATTTATGTAGATGTAATGAATAAAATGAAAAACAGGGAAATGTATTTAAGAGTAAGAAATGACTGCCAAAAATTCTAAGTCAAATAAGATTTGCTATCCCCTTTATTCCACGTACAATTATAAATTCCAAAGGAGTCTTGGGCCTAATTGTGGGAATAGCCTGTGAATATATATACACACTTATACATATACATTATATATACATTTATATATATATATATCTGTGTGATGAAAACCAAGCTTCAGTATGGGGACAGAGTCTTACATATGATTCCATCAGCTGGTATTTTATCCTAGGGACAAAAAAACCTTGCATTTTGGTATGTTAAAGGGGTGCTTTCAAAAAGTGGAATTCCTTATAAGTGAAACTGAGCGCTACTAAAGCCTGGTAAGCCCGTGCTTTTAGCCAGGTCAGTTTTTCATAGGGTATGCATTATCACTGCATCTATGGCCCCAATTCAACAAGGCAACGAAGCACGTGGTTAACTTTAAGCATCCTTGAGGTCAATGAAACTTGTATGCTTTGTTGAATTAGGGCCTTATGTTTCTCAACATATTAAAAGAATATATCATATTTCTCTCTCTTATGCAAACTGCAGGGACCAGACAGTTTGGCAGGTGTTTCGTTTTAACTTTGTGCAGTGACATTGCAAGTGTCAGTCAAAATAGAATTAAATTTTGCCCTGCAGACGCTGAAGGTCAGAGTTGCCTCGTGGTATCCTGGGAACATCAGACTTTCTGCAAAATGGGTTACTTTAGCACGAGTATTTTCATGTGGTAGTACACTGGAGCAACATGTTTGACACCGAAAACAGGTGCTCAGCTCACAGAGTACCCAAATTAAGAATCTTTGTCCTCAAATACATATGGGCAAGAATACCTTCATGCCCTAACATATTGCACAAGCCCCAAGAAACTCAGAAACTAACACTGAGAAAGCGTAAGCCAGAAAATGTCAGCAGAAGTGCAGTTTAATCTATTTTTATAGTTTTATTATCATTTTACCATTGACACATTTCATAACAAGGTTTTGAAGTGCTCTGTGGCCCTGTTTCCAGATCGCATAGAGTTACACCACTTGTCCAAGCTTGGCCAAAACAGGCAAGGACTTTCCAGTCTGGGAAGGAGTTTGGGAGAGAGGAATAAATATTGCACTGCATAAAATCTAAATCAATGCAAAAAAAGAAAAAACAGTCCAACACTGTTTGCGTTTATCACAAGACTGCAGTTAAAGGCACCTAAAGAAGTTACCGGTTGGCTAGTTTAAAATAAAATAATATGCCTTTTTTTTTTGAATATACACACGTGATAGATGAGGTAGAGGTGATAAAAAGTAATACAAAGTACTTGGCCTGGACATGCTATGAAACTCATGAAAATTCTTTCCTGTTAAACAACACTGAGTCTATGCACAAAGAGAACTGACCAGCTTAGGCTATTATATTTTGGAATAAATAATCTATTCATCCCTGCTTTTATATCAAGTGAACCACTGAATTTGTGTTCAGTAGTGCTTTGCAGCAGGACTAAAGAGAGAAAAGATGTATTTTAACATTATATCAATGTATCATTCCTTAAATCAAAATAATAAAAGTTGTTTGTCCACATATCTTGCTTTTCATTCACACTTCAGTTTTGCCTATAAATGAGTGGATTCCCCTAACAAGGTGCAGTCTGATTTTCACTCTTGCTAGCTAACGCCACAAAAATAAATCCCAGAAAGTGACAGTTAGGCTAAATATCAAGAAAAAAATCCCCTATAATAAGAATTATTAACTCTTGGACCTGTCTTCCATAGGAAATAACAGTTCCTTTTTTTTGAGTTCTTACAGTACTGTTAGTTTAATTGTAGGACAAAATCTTGCCTCAGCAGAGAGGACTGAATGAGGACACAGACTCCTGTGTATGAGCAGTCTTCGTGGTGGAGACACTGCCAATTGAAAACAGAACTACTAGAAAGGAAAAACCTTAAAATGGCAGCATAAATCTGAGTAATCTCAACCAAACCATATCCAAGCTAAAAACCTATTCAAATTCATTTCTTAGGAGGTTGGACTAGACAATCTCCAAGCAGGAATGTGCTTAATTTTATGGATATGAAGTAATATGATTTCCTTTCTTGGTTCCAGGATGACTGAACTAAAAGCTGGGGCTGCAGAGCCATTGGGATACTCTTCCTAAGGTGGCTTCAGTATCTCAAGAGCTCTACACAGGCAATACGCGACTTTTGCTCTTGTCAAAGTGACCAGAAATTGGGTATTGGATAGCAAGTCAAACAAAGAAATACTCTGATTTGCACCCAAATATATGTTGCAATCTTACTTTTTTTGTTTGTTTGTTTTACCTTTTTCATGGACGTCGGCCCTTAAAACTGACCAGCTGAGACCCCAACTTCTCTGAACTTTGAAAGCTTGTAGGAAGTTTAGTCCACAACCAGAGATCTCCCGATGAGAACAATGAGTGAGGACCCTCAGCTTGACAGCTAGGGCGTAAAACTCCCATTCTTTCCTTAAACACAAAAATGATGAAAACATTTATTATGAAACATATTTTCCATTACTGTATTGTAGAATGTAAACAAGTTCTCATGACATATGGGGCCATGTGTTTCCTTAAAGAGGTGTTATGTATGTCAGAAGCAGCATATGTACCGTGTGATACAGCTACCACCATGGTGAGCATTTGTTATTGCCTAGTGAACAGGTGCATAAAATCCCCATGTAAACAGATGTCATAGCTGCACTGACATCTCTTACTCATGTCTACTCCTGCAGGAAAATGAGGGGGTTTGTTTCCCCCCCCTTGGGTTTTTAATGTGGATGGCCTAGACTTGTGTATTTGCATCTTCCCGCTTTCACGTATGTATCTCCTACTTGATTGCACTGCGGCTTTTAGAAGGAAAAAAATCACCCAAAGAAGAACTGTTTGCTCTAAGAGACTCCATGATAATGCTCTTTCCAGAAGTCTCCATACAGAGACTATTGACGTGCACATCCAGTTTCATGAAAAAGTAAACTGAAAGGCACAACCAGATTTTCTCTTGATTTGTCTTTTAGCCCCTAGAAGACAACTTTTCCCCATGAAAAAAAAATAATTAAAAAATCATAAACCATTCAAGTGTAGCCCATCAGAAAAACTCAAAACATCTGGAAACACCGGGAGGATATCTGACAACCACTCTTGAAGGTCTCAATTTGCAAGGTGTTGCTTGCAGGCAGACTGGCATGACAAGGTGAGTGCGACACAACAGGTCTCACTGGGAGTCTTTGCATGGCCAAGAGTCCCTGCAGATCAAGCCAACCCAAACTCGCTATGTTCACTAAGAAAATTGTCTTTCCCCACTAAAGATCTCAGAGCTACCTGCCAGTCACATGAGCCCCCAGTGCCGTTAGATTTACATTACTTACAGAGTGTGACCCTTAATTACCAGGTTGCCTTGGCAAGAGTGACAGGGAAGCTTGCAGAACCCTTTGTACTAATTCCCTGAACTCTTTAAAAAACTCCTGAGTAATGTAAGGAGTAAATATAAATGTGTCATTTCCTATTATCAAACGTATGCATTCAAATCAAGCAAAAAGTCTCAAAAGCTAAGTATGGTATAGCTTCACACAAACATCTAGGGGCTTATGTGCCAGATCTGGCTCTTTCCTTCTCTCACCCCTTCTTTTAAACAGAGATATTTGCCAGCGCTTTTCAACATAAGCCAAGGCTGTGGCTTTCTGCTGTTCTCAGACATGGTCAGATTTGTGCTTGCCCTTGCCTGGTACATATTAAAATAATAATTTTTCCTCCCTTTCACCCTTCCAGAATAAAGTAGTCTGGTTTTGCTCACATACTAAATTTTTAATGCATTTTTCATTTTAAATTCCTTTAGCACAGTTTTTGTGGTTCTCCTTGCCTTCCTTTCTTCCCCACTCCCCTTAGCTATGGTTTGTTACACAAAAGAAAAAGCCATTCTCACAAAATGATGAAAAAAGACAGTGTGTTATGATCATGAATCTGGGTCTGATCCCAAGCCCGCTGGAGACAAGGCTATTCTTTGCATTTATTTCAACAGGCTTTGGATCAGTCACTCCCTCAACAAAAGTCTCTCAGCATATATCATTTAAGTTAGTAACCATGGCAGGCTTCTTTCCAGTGAAATCCAGTATGGGTGGCACCAGCTGACCCACTGCAGAGACACTGCAAAAAATTTATATGGTAAATCTGTGCATGCTCAGCACCTTACTTATGGCAATTTCTGATACAGCAGCCAGGCTAACTGATGTCCATAAATTCTGGCCAAAGCATGTGGACCCAGCCTGCAGGAGCTGGTGGGTGCACCAGCAACAGCACAGGTGCAAGAGATGGCCCCCTTCAGATGACCTGGCTGAAGACATACCATTTTTTGTAGCTTCCTTGGGGTTTCTGTGGATTAGTAATGACAAACCACAACAGAGCAGGAGCCTGACCTTTACAGAAAACATCCCGTAAGCTCCCTCCTGCTGGCAGAGAAGAGTTGATGCAGTGAAGGGAGCAGACTGCAAGTCAAGGAGATGGAAAGTAAATCTGCTGGGGACCATCTGGGAGAAATGGGCTGAGAGAGATAACTTTTCCTTCCATGAAGAGACATGCATATAGAAAGGAAGGAACAAAAGGGGGAGCCTGGATGTAACTAGAGGGGAGGATTGAAAAGCTTCCTTTATCTGGAAACAAGGATGCCTCTTGTGCCACTGCTTCTTTGAACAAAACCACCTAACACCATCACAAATCCCAACCAAAATGCTTGTGTCTGAAACAGGGAACATCTGAGGCTCAAGGCAGGTCAGAGCAGCAGAGAGAAAACTTTCCTGATGCCTTCAACAGCCCCCGCAGAAGGCATCAAAACTTAATCAACTCAGCCATGTGTCCAGAGATGCCAGGAATTAACAAGTTGTTCCGTGCCTGCACAGAGGCATTGACCAATAACACACACATTGGGAGCCTGGGTAGATCAAGGCAAAATGCATTAGCATCCCACACCCCATCATCTGCAGAGACCTCGGTGGGATCCTGTAATGCACCTCTATGGGCAAGCAGCACTGCTCTGCCAGCTGTTTTCACCTTGGAGCTTAAATTGTGCTAAGGGGAGGAAGCGGATGGTGGTACCCTTGGTCAGGCACAGACTTCAGGCTTTGCAAGAATCCTCCCACCTCTATCAAGTCCTGCACCTCCTACACTAACGCTGCCCAGGCGACCGCATCCACCAGCCCAGAGCACTCCCAGCTCTCCAGGCAAGCAAGAGAAAATCCTCCCCTTTGCATTTTGTACTCATATACAGTCATAGTGCTAAAAAACGAAAATAAATAAATTGAAAATCTTGCCTTCTTGCAAAAAGATGCCCAGGATTTATGAAAGCTGAATTGAAGAGACTCAAAACACATAGATCAAAAGACTGCCCTTTTCAGAGCAGTAGCTCAGGTCACGGAAGATACGGTTTCATGTTCTTGTACTGTTAGAAAGGTTCTTACCTGGTCCTGATCAAGATATTTCATCACACCACTCCCAACCTGTGAAGTGGAGCAACAGCACTTCTAAGTGGTAGTGCACAGTGCTGCATGGTTAACATCATCAATTCCACAGACTGCCAGCAAGCACCGCTGGTTTGGTCGCAGGTGTGGAGCTAGAGGTGGCAGAGAGCTCTCTTCCCTGGCCGGGGTGGGTCTGATCCAGCCCCAGCTGACCACTTGCAGTCACCTCTCATATCTGGAAAAATCTCCAATTTAATTTCCCGGAACATCTCTCAGCCAAGGACTGAACTGATCTGACACAGCTGAGCTGGAGATCAGACGAGATAACAGCCTAGAGCCAGTGGTACATCCACGGGCTGTAGTAGGATCCGTAATACGCCCTGGGATTGGGGAAATAGCCTCCTTTCCCCATTGTTTCCTTGTGTTGCCTTTCCAACATGCTAAGCACTGCTGCGGCAGAGGGAAAACACAGTCTGCTGGGGTATGATGATATTTACATTTCAATTACTTAAATAGCATTAAGAGATGCTCTACAGCCATTTCCCAAGGAAGTTTTCCACGGTCCTTATTTCTAAGAAAAGGAGCAAGTTAATCTTCAAGTCTGAGCCCAAATGAGAAAAAGAACCACCTCATCCATATAGTCCCATCATCCTCCTCATTCCCTGATCACTTCAGTAAGTGTGAACAAAATAGTCTTTAACTGATACCAGGAAATTTATACTAGGGTCTTTTAAGACAGTACTTTTTAGATTCATATCAAACCCGAATGCAATATCTAAAATTAATATTAAAAATTCCCCTCTGCGTTGCCTCTTTGAATTTGCATATGCTTCCTGAGCTGTCCTGATCTCTCTGGGAGCATTTTCATTGTGAAAAATAGATTTCTCCTTTTTTCTTTGTGGCAGAAAAAAAATCTTTGGAAAATCAGTGGCTGGAACAAATGAAGGGATTCATCCCAAGATCAGTTCTGTTTTCTATCCCACCTCTCAACCAGTAATGAGCAGCAGGGTTGGGACAGGAGGATGCAGAACATAAGGGGACTTTGAACTCAACATTCAGTTAGCTACTAAGGCAGCACGAAGGACAGAAGACATTCTTTCAGAGAGGGCTGAAATAAGTTCTGGTCACAGCATTGACTCAGTTTTTACGCTTTAAGATAGGGGATAACATAATCGCAAACTTCCATTAGAGTTACCACATAAAAATGGCTGAATGAATGCTAGGTTTCCTTTTGGATCCAGAAATTGGACTCTAAAATGGGAACTTTTAGGACAGGGATGTTGTTTGCATTAGTTATGTGTCCCTCTGATTGCCCCTTAGGGTCTTGAGGCAAGACACAGTAGAAATAATAGCAAAAATACAGATGAACCAGAACACAGACGATCTGCAAACTGTTTTGCCATCATAAAGCAAAAAGTGAATGAGATAAATATTGGAGTGTGTTAGATAACGTAAAGTTCAAAAACTGCAAACTATTGGGAAAGATGGAAGAATGGAAAACCAAATACCCTCCTTGTTATTTAAGACCTGGCTTTCTAGAGGGAATGAAAGTATTATGATATATGCTAAACTGCACTGTATCACGCAAAGTCTATTAAAATGCAGTTCTAAGGACAGAGATTTTACCTTCCTCAGTTGTTGCTGGTGTTTGTTTTCGTAGAGCCTTGGCTTGCCACTACTGATCAGGGTCCCTTGAGAAACTCAGTTCCTCTATTTTATTTTTATAGTTTTCTCTGGTGATTAACTAATGAAAACATATTTCAAACTTTCAGTTAGTAGCACATAACGCATTTCACATGGCATGGGAAGCAAAAATGTATTACTTTTTTTTTGGGGGGGGGGCGGGGGGGGCCGTCCACCTCCTGTATTTGACTAAATAATTTCTTTTTCAGCTAAGCAGCATTACAGTGAGTTTTGCTGCATTGCCACAGTTTCTAGCCTGGTAAGGCTGAGACACCACAGCCTGGACTACTGACAGCTCCACCGACCACAGCAGGACTTCACCGTGCTCCTCCCAAACAACGAATGATCCGGTATCCCAATATTTCACAGTACCAACGTTACCCAATTAGCTTCGACTGGGGTACGTTGACAGAAAACTGGAGAAAGCGTGTTCTACTTCAGTTTTTTGATGGTTGATTTGCACCCCATGCTGTGCTGAAGTGCTGGATGCTGATACGCATCAAATCAAACAGCGCAGAGGTAAAGCTGCCTGACAGCTTAAAAAAAAAAAGTAGGAGAAATAAAAGAGAAATAAGTGATCCTTCATTTCCAAGGACTTCCGTGTCTTATCTTTCCAGAAGATTGCTACAGCTAGCTCAATTATTACTTTCCTGGGATGTCTTGTTTGTTTCCACCAGACGGAAGTAATATAAAATTATGTAAATCAGCTTTCTGGAAGTAAAGAATCATGGACCAGTCAATAATGTTTATGCATTAAGAAAGGGCAGCTCCTCCTGGAAGAAATAACACAGGGAGCCGATCATAAGTAAACATTTCTAAACAGACAAAGGGCTGGTCCCTGCAGCACAATATATTATCATATTTCCACATAATTAGTTTGTTTTCCACTTGAAATCAGAAAACGATTCGACATTGCATTCTGTGCCTCAGGATGGTGCATACAGTACAATTCTCATGTGCAGGTTCATATGTTGAATAATTAGTAAGAATTAATCTGTTGAAATTAAAGTTTGGAATATTATAGAACTCATGAATAGTGCATGGAACAATCAAGTAAATTAAACCAGAAACAGAATTTAAGAAGCCAGACAATAGCAGATGACTGCTGGCAATCTGTTTTTTAATCAGTGAGTTACAAGCCAGAGGGATGAATATTGTTACTGGCTTTGGAAAAATAGTGTAAAACGTTAGCAGGCACAATAAAGAAGACTTACTAAGTAAGCACATTTTTATTATATTTGTTAAAGAAGGGCACTTCAAAAGGACCTGCTAACTTAGACATGTATCTGCTGCCTAGGATGTTCAGGTCAAAAAAATTGGGCTTACGAAGGGTCCTGTACTTCTGGTCTGCACTGCAGGTGCACCAAGGACTTCTGAGAGCTCCACTTTTGTCCATTTTAAAGTTGTATTTGCCCACCTGGAGCCAAAAGTATGTAAGTACCTTTTTAGTTTCTTTAAAAGTAACAATGGAGTTGCTATAAATCTCAGGCAGCATGAGTCCAGTGTAGTGATTTCTCATTTTAAGAATTCAGAACAGTTACCCCTTAGTTCAATTTTACTTTAAATCCATCTAATCGTTATAAAGATTAGATATTTTTGGTGGCTTTACTGTGAAAGAAAACACTGGTCATGTCTTAAAAAAAAAAACCACCAGAGCAGTCAGAAATCCTGTGAAGACTAGGTTGATTCATGCTGAAATATATATATTCCTTCCCTTGAAGAGAAGAGCTTTAAATCTACGTGCACACTTGACTTTTTCTGTTCTGTACGATCCTGTTAAATTGGAAGAGGTTTCCAGATCTATTTGAAAAATGGCCACTACGGTTAGCTGAAACTTCAATCTTGAAAATGAATGAATGGAGCTGGTCCAGTACATTGGCTCTGGACCAGTCTTTAAAATACAGCAGAACAATGAATAACTGAATTCACAGCCAGCTGGTATCATAGTTGGGCAGTGAAAGTGTCAAAATATTAGTGACTTTTTTACATTTGTCAAAATCATTGCCAATATGGGAAGCATGGGCAGCTTGCAAATGTGAATCTTACACCAAAATAGTTTTAAAATCTTGCCTTAAGAATGTGAGTGCAGTTCCTGGTTTTATATCACCCATCACGGGAAAGGCGGAAGAGAATAAAATATCTTTTACTTAGAAGATAAAAGCTGTTATTGATTTATCATCAAACATCAACTACTAATGTGGTTGAGTGGTGCTACATGCCCTGCAGTAATAATGGATCAACCAGCATTCCTATGTCTTATTTTCTGGAGTCTAATAAGTCCATTCAGTCATTTCCAGAACGCAGGATGTAAACTCTCCATGCAGAGTAAGTGTAAAATTTATATCTGTATATACATACGCACATACACTCACACAATGTAAAGGAGAAGGAAATGGAGTTTGGCCATGTTTCAGTTATAGAAGAAAAAAAAAATAAGCATATGTTGGTGGTGTCTGACACATCTTTCTGCCCCAATAATTTGAAAAAATCTTTGTTTTATTTGTAAAGCAAAATTTTGCTGGCATTCACTAGATGCTGCAGTTGAGATACTTTCACTCTTTTTGAAAGAAAAAAAACCATCTATATGACCAAGTTACTCCACTGTAGCAGACCAGAAAGTCACTGTACTTGTGTGTCCAGTTTTTTCTCCAGCAAGATGCTCTTTGGCATTTGTAGTGCCTACTCTCTGCTTGCTGTGTACCTCCTTACCCTCATTGACGCAGATCTGTTCAGGTATCAGGACTTCAAAGGGGCTACATAAATTATCCTACCCGTGATGACGTCCACGGCAGCCTAGGACCACTCAAACCAAGACCCATCTGTCATTGAATGTAACGGATTTTCACACAGACTTTTGGAGACCCGAATCCACCGACAATTTATTGACGATCTCTAAAGGCCTGACATGCAAAATGTGTGAACAATTAACTCTTGTGACCACTTACATTAGCATCTATGGAAGCAATCACTGAGCTAACGAACTTCGGAACTGCAGCACTCCATCACATGCAGGTAAATTTGTGGAAGGACAGTGCAAAACTGACGCATTTGAGCCACAAATCAAAACACAAACTTTTAAAAGAACAGGACATACCACCTATGTTTTACATTTCAAAAAAGACTCATTTCAAAAGCAAACAAACATATACATATGTGGTTGTATACTTTGTATAGGCAAATTCATTGCAGAAATTAAGAGAAGCTTTTCACTCGCTCTGCACCCAAATACCTAATCTATTCCTCCTTTTTTTTTTCTTTTGGAATTCATTAGTTAAGTGAATAATCTCTTTATGTTCCTTTATTAGTTTTATACTGAAAAACAGGAATCTCTGCTATTTTCCCCTGCAATGTTCTTGCTTCAGTAAAGTAAGGTTTGAGCTGGAAAGTTTCCCTAAGAAGATTTTCATTTCTCATCTTGTCTGATGCAAAGTAAAGAGTATGCCAAGTGCCACTGACCTTAACTCTCCTGAATCAAAAATATCTGATGTGATATATAGGAAACTTTGATGTGTAGATATGCTAATCAGCAGAGAAATGTCAAATTTGCATACATTTCAAGTGACCCAACAATATTTACCTTAGAGCTAAGTTTCATATTTTTCTGACAATTGCAGCATTGAACAAGTGACTCATTTAGCATATCTAAGCAGCATTATGTCACAGGGATTTACCTCAGAGTTGTTTGAAAGCATCAAAAAGATGAACATCACTGTCTGAAATTAACAACAAGCCTAATTTGATTTGACAAATGATGTTGATTTAGATAGGGTCACTAGCTATTGAAGATGCGGAGGACAAATAGTGCCTTGAAGCCTTGATAAAACTGAATATTTAAACAGTTCATTATGCAAATTTGCCCTCTACCTGTCAGTAGTGACTAAAGTATAGGGTTAGAGTGCTGGAGAGGCTCTGTGCTAAGGAGACAACTAGTATACGTGTACCTGGCTCTTCTTAAAAAAACAACTCCTCAGACATTTACAAAGTGGATGTGTACCAGCATTGTCCTCCCCAGGTTTGACAGTGACAAAATAGACAAGGGCTTGATTCCCAAAACTTTCAGCGTCAGTGCAGAAAACTTTACCAAGAGAGCAGGTAGACTTGGAGATTTGCCTACTGCGTATTCAAGGCCTCATTCTCCAACCCTTTCTCACGAGATGCACACCTGGGCACAGCCTGGAAACCATGAAGGTCTCGATCGCTTTACAACTGTGTGCAACACCTACATATGTGCCTTTACCATCACTCCCAATATCACTTGGCCAACTGGTGTCCTTTAGCAGGAACATCAGCACAAAGAGAAAGTCTTGTCCAAGATAAGCCCTTGGGTTTTGAAAAAAGACCTTGAGATATTATTGCCCATTCAGAATAGAAGGCTCTAACTCTCGAGTGCCCATGCAAAAAAATTAATCATACTTAACTGCATCAACCTTGCGTAGTTTTACACACCTTAGAACACCAGTTGCACCAAAGAATGAAATATGTAGTAATGCAGAATTTGAACTCAGAGTGGGTATTTAAGTGCTCAGGAATAGTTAACGATATTACATGTTCCATATTTGATGTGCTAATAAATACTAATTTTGAAAGCAAGTTGCTACAGTGTACTTATCTATATAACAGTGACTCCTTAAAGGGCACTCATCTTTCTTTTTTTTTTAACCATACACATACACACTATGATTTTAGACATTTAGTATACTTCAACTCACTAGCACACTGCAAGACCACGGGTCAGCAGTTTTTAAGATACCGTATAGTACAGTATGTCTGGTTATGTTACGCTTTATAAGGTAACTTTTTGTAAGACACTTCCCACTGTGTTTTTCTCAGAGCTCAGAAAAGCCCATCGGTGTAAGTCAGGCTGAATTTTGACGCAACATGTTTAGAGAAGTGTATGAAAATGTCAGTTTAAGTATTGGCAAGTAGATTATATTGGAACAGCAGATAGAAGCTATTTAATTAAAGTAGTATGGGAAAGCAACAACAATACAGAGATCGGATAGAAGAATATCTACTCGCAAACTAGATCCCAAGACAGCCTTGCATGTAGCGAGCTCTGCCAGCTGTGGGGTGCAGCAGATCAACTATGCTATAGCTGCAGGACGGGTTGCACCTGCATGGACCCTATAACCAGGAGCCCCGGCAACGTCAGCGCAGAGGCCAGCTGAGCCAGACCCGACTCAGGAGCAGCATTGCTCTTGCTCACAGCCCTATGCATAAGCACAGAATCCCCACTAAGAGATGGTATTTCTTAGGACTGTGGAACCAAGGAAACATTTATACCATACACAGTAGACTTGGGCTAAGGTACATAGCAGCACACTGCGTAGACTTCCCAGCTTGGGAGCTCATTAGCACCCATGAATCTAAGCCAAAAGCATCATAAACCTTTTCCCTTTTATGCTTTTGTCATACAATCTTATTGACTCATTATATATGTTTTGTAGTATCTCTGTTTTCTTTATCCAGGTTATCCCATCTTCCCCTCGTTGGTCAGGCTAATTGAGAGATGACTATATTTACCATTTCACCGGATCTGAGAAAACACGCCTTGTGAGCAACCTTGATTTGTTTATAAACTACTCCCTTAACTTTGCTGAGCTTGTAAGTTGTTGGCTAATTGCTCTCATGTCCATGAAATGGGAGAAACCCAAGTCTGAAATACATGGAAACAATTAGGGCAGCAAAAGAAAAAAAAAAAAAAAGGAAAAAAAGGCTTTCCCTGTAAACAGATGTCCATGCCAAGATACCCTACCTAGAGCAACTGGCACGTGGTATGTTTGCAGATGGATCCACAGTAGGATCTAGCCACTTATATTTAGCATGCAGTGTTATTTGTTTTAGCTAGCCAACTAGCAATAGGCAGGAGTGGGAAGGGGAACCCATCATTTTTGCACAGAAGTGCACCAGTATCAACACCCCTCTCATACCAATCACATACTTTAACCTTTAATTACTACAAATGCACCGGCTATTACAGGCATACTCATGTTTTTCCCCCCCTCACAATTAGAGACACAGGGAAACTTGTCTTGGAAGAGCATAGGTAATATCATTTGTAATGTGTTATCTCGTTACATGGTTCTTTTGACATTCTGTTCACATGTGGAAAAATAAAAAGAAATACAGCAAAGTGTTAGACCCTGTTTCATTATGTTGGTAATTTCCACTGCACACATTTACTGTAAACTATGGTTACCATGCATGAAGTAATTCAGCAGTACAAAGGCCAGGAGGGATCATTTGTGCATCTAGTCAGATCCTCCTCCATAACCCGTGCCACAGAATTTCCCTATATTAATCCACTATCTGCACTAAAACAATATCAAATCTTGACTTGAATCCTACAAGTGATGAGAAAATCTATTCCTGCCCTAGATAAGCTCTTCAGAGATCAAAATTAGTCACTGTACTTTCTATTTTTTCCCCCATTCGAATGCATCAATTACAAAATCAGAATTGTCTTTGGACTGGACATGATTGTAAAATGATGCAGGACTCCTGAAGCAAAAAGCTATAATTTTTTACGAGAAGAAAAAATCACTTGACAATAATAGCACTGAAACGTCAGACAGACTTGATCTTTGGGCTTACATCCAAAAGGAATGGCTACATTTCTATGACCCACAAAGCAGGCTAGATGATCATTTGACCCTTTCTGCCCTAAAACAATCCACAAGTTTACAAGCTGTCACCTTGGAATTGTTCCTTTAACAAAGTGTTATTCAATGTCAGAATGGGTAGAAGTATTTGATCCCTGCCAGTTTGCATATGATAGCCTTAACATTAAGGTTTCTTTCCTATAGAAAGACATTCCAAACACTGATGATCTCCAAGGTATTTTTGTCTTTATAAAACCAACAGTCAAAATACCTTTTCCCATAGAAGGGTGGCGATTGAAGTAACTGTTATGATGAAAAAACTAACAGCCTAGTCAGTTATTTATATATTTGGATGCAGAGTTCATCTTCACATCCTGCTGAGTAAGCACTTCTGCAATCTCTGTATGAAAATGAAAAGGCTACTTTAAAACACTTCAAGACTTCTGAGTTATTGCAAACGCCATAATGCAGCAATCAATAATTGAAACAACTTCAAGGAGTGCACATTTTGTGAAGACCAAACTCTTTTTCCAAGCATTTTTATTCAAATGTCATTAATTTTATGACTGAAAGTAACTGCATGGGTTTCTTTTTGTAAATCTTAATATCTTCAAAGTAGATGGATTCTTTTGGACTCCTCTTTTGCTGTGGACCAGATTCTTCAAGTTGTGAATACTGGGTACATCCAGCTTGAGTGCACCTACTAACTTTGAAGTTATTTCTGAGACATTGCAGGGTACCTTACACTGCACTTGTTCTAGTAACTTGGTGTTACATCTCCAAGCACAGGCAGGGTAGACAAATTATCAGTTAGTCAGGCTTGAGTAATACTAGAAAAGTGTGGTTCTTTGCCATTTCTGGAGCTTTCCATATGATAAAGTTTTTCTCTCTAGAAATGCAAGTAGTAGTAGCTCATCTGAGTATCTCATAAGGGATGAAGATTGAAATAAATAATTACGCTCTGACTTTACAGCGTCCTTTGAATTTGCTTTGTGAAGTTTAAGGGACTGTGATGGCTTGTGAATAAATACAGGTAAACAAATACCTTTTATCATTAGAATTTAGGTCTTCTTACTAGACCAAGCTGAAACCACATATAATTTTTAAATAAATAAATAAATAAATAAATAAAAGACGTCTCAATTGTAAAGAGAAGAACAAGCAACTGAAGAATACCAGGAGGATGAACAGCAAGCAGTGGCCTTAAAAATATTCCTGGAATGAATATCATTCTAGTGACTGGATTCCTGCCAAGACTTTTTATTCTGTGTTTTTAAAAATGCATAGACTAGGAGAGTCATAAAAGAATGTTTTGTCTCTGGAATATGCTGGAACAAAAGCCAGATATGATTAGACTTTGACATGGACATTCATCATGTCCCAGGCTGAATCAGTTATTAATTCTGAAAGTATTAAATATGGAATGGTTTGAGTGTCTAACAAGTCTGCAACATTATTCAATTATAACTAAAATGTTAGACTGACTGAATTTTCAGAAACATCCTCCTGTATATTAAGTTGTGTGAACTCAACCAAGCAGCACCCCCAGGCCTAGTCTTATGGAAACAAACTCCATGGGGACCTCCACCACTCTGCTTGACAAGATGAAGCTGAAGCACCAGGATTGTTTTCATGGGCATGGAAAGGGCTTCCACACACAGAGCACAAGATTGACATAAAATTCATAGAAGCTTCTCTTTTTGGAAGCTCGCTATGCACTGGCTCCCTCTTCCTGGCTAAACTGACATCTTCCTCTGAAGACTGATGTAGTCAGATGGCTGAAACATCATCAGAAGAGTTCAACTCATCCCCCATCTTTTTTCTCTGTGACCTCTGTGATAAAGTTTCTCCACTCCAGTCCTTCAGATCACCTCTGGGGGCACACATGCAATTATTTCTGCTGTTTAGTTACACTATTCAGCATATTCCTTTGGGAAGTTACTAGCTCCCATGTACTGACTTCTACGTAGATGCTAGCATTATTATATTTTACAGCAATTTGAAACCTGCCAATATTTATTGTAATGGCAGCATGAGCAGCAGTGTTAGGAAATTCTGAAGTTGTAGCATCAAGCCACTTCCACATTCTGTATTTATGTACCATTTCAGTTTTCATTGCAATGTTTCTGCTGTATTAAAAAGTGAGAGAACATTCCTCCAGCTGTTCATTAGCACTACTGCTTGTCACCAAGAGAAGCTTTTGGGGAGGAGAAAGGCTACAGCTATAGCTCATGGATGTACAAGAATTCTTAAGGTTAGACAGTGTAATCTTGGGTAACTCTTCACCATCCTAACATAACACTTCAACTAAAATCTTTACATTCAAGAGAAAAAACCTGTTAAATGTGCATTCATGCACTCCAGTTTTCAACATAAATGCACATCCTATGAAAAAGGTTCTCAGATATACAACAGTTTTCTTAAATTCCTGACTTAGATCATCTTCGGAAACAGAAAACAGAAGGAAAAAAAAAACCACAAATCACGTTGGGTCTTGATTAAGAGCTGATCAAGAGGCTGCGTCAGGCTCTCTTGGAATGATGTTCTCCATTTTCTAATCAATTTGTTAAGTGATGGCAGTAGCAGTAATAATAAATATTAATATTAGTGGTGAGCAGTGTGTTCCAGTGGAACGCATTGCACTGTGCGCTACAGGAACAGAGAAAGGACTGACCTCGTGCAGAAAGACTTCCACTTTAAAGCCATAACTAAGCAAAGGGATTGCAAACCATATAAAGCAAAAATAAAACTGGTAAAGTGCCCAAGCGTCGAGAGTCAGTCCACCACCCTATGGACATCCAAGGATCCAACTTGATTTTTAAGGAGTCTTGCTTTGACGCCAGTATGAGGCCTCCTGTATTGCTTCATATTCCTTACGTGTAGGGAAATCTCCACACTAGAGAAGCACCATCCTCCTCCTCCTTCCAGAATATTTTCTCAGAATGGGAAAAGCCATGCATATTAACACTGCCTCAGACTCCATTACCAGAGGAAAGTGCCTTCTGAACCATGAATTCCTGATACTGAAGATCATCCATCAGAAAGAGCCTTCAGCTTTACCTCTGACATTCAAAGCTTTTGTTTATTTCAGTAAGCATGCATGTAATTTTTATCTCACAGAAATTGAAGACAAATGTTTTCTTATGCCTACCCAATATAATAAAGTAGATGGGAGAGGATAAAAGGGTATTTGTGCTGTTGTGTGTTAAACTGAGCCAAGACGTTCTAATATTTTCTCTCAGTTTTAACACCGTGAGAGTAATAAGGGAGCTGGAGCCTCAGCATTTCTCGTGTCTTCAGTTTTAGGCTGTGGCTGTGCACAGTCTATAGCATTTTAGCTGCAGTGATGTTCAAAACCAGTTTGACTAAATACTTGCTGGTTCTGTGTACTGCCCCTCATTTGTATCATCAGAAGCCTGTTTTATTTAACCCAGTAGATACCAGATCTGCTCAGCACAGGGGTCGCTATGCATGGAGAGGGAATCTTCACAGAATTTCTGCATGGCCTCTAGTTTATTAAAACCAGAATAGGTTGAAATAAGTCACCCTCAAGCCAGATATGAGCAAGTACATACAAATAAGCAATACTCTAACCAAACTGGGTTAAAAATCACTCTTTATCAAACCAGTGCAAGTTTGCTTCTAGACAAGGCCTACTAAAATTTGCTATGCTGTTTTAAACTATTTTTTAATACTTTTGGGCAAGCAGCTTATGGCTGTGTGGCTAATATTAATGGCGGAGCTGTAAATCTCTCAACAAGGGACTTTGTGGAAATGCTGATATATCCATTACCACCACAGGGAAGTGCTGCTGGGCTCTTCTGTAATTACAGCTCTTCAAAGGAAAAGTACATCATTTGGTCTGCAGAGAGAAGCAGCGAAAACCAACACAAGAGCAGACTGGCTTTGTCAGAAGTCCTGGTGTCAAGAGCATGAGTACGTTGGCACCCAGACATCCTCACCCAGGTCCCACAGCAGCAGAGAAGAGCAACTACCCTGTCCTACCTTCTCCACCACTTTCCTGCTCCTCTTCCTTATTTGTTACACCCACTTGTTTTTTTCCTAACCCATGTTTCCCCAACACCCATCAACACAACAGTCATGCCTTCCCTCTATATAGCTTTTCCATCTGTATCTCTCCAAGTATTTTGCAAAAGGCAATAAACAAGCTGCTTCCTCCGCCCAAGGTCACCCAGAAGATCGGTGCTGAGCCCAGGAATTGAACTCAACCTCAAGACCTACGCTAAGGATGGGACATGCTGTACCACTCACAGCCACCTGTTAGGGAACACCACAGCCCGAGTAATATCCGAGCTCTTACAGGGTGCTTGACACTACTCCAAATCAAGTAAAAATAATGAAAACTATTTTCTGTCCATTTGAGGCACTTGCAAATTACCATTCACTGTCATATCTAAGTGCCAAACACCATCAGAAATACTGACAGGCTTTGAAGGCTTCCAAGATGAGGTGGTATTAATACAAGCCTGCCTCACTACAGTACTACAAGAATTATACGGTGGATACTTAAACCTTTGATCTTGTAAGTACAATCTGATTCCTTGCAATCAGTAATGAAATAACAAAGCCTTGGTATGCAGCAAGACGGCTACAAAAGGGTCATTCAGCTCAGCACCATCACATCCTTGTATGATCATCCAAGAAAGGCACAACATAAGGACACTGTGCTCGTGTCCTGCAACCCAAGGGCTGTGGGTGGTACCACACAATGTCCCCAGGAGTAGGTGGCTCTTCCTGAATAAGTCTGGCTTTCTACTGACACAAAGTTGTGGTGAAAGTTGTGTTACAGAGCTGTTAAAAACCCTGTGTTATTGGCCACTCTACCTCTGGTCTTGTCTCTGCATTGCAAATAACCAAGGAGGAAAAGCTACCTCATTCACATGTATGTAGAAATAGCCTCCCACATCCCTGTTCACTGCCCCCGAGTACCAGGATTAATCAAAATACATAACGTCTTTGGGGTAATCAATACCAGAGGATGGAACTTGGGACCTTTAATGGCCATGTGTATCACTGCTGCATGATGGCATCTGAGAGAAACTTGTACTTGCTTGTGGCTAAGGAGAGAGAGTCCTTTACTCAGAGAGAAGCTTTGATATAAAAGAAAAATCCACATTTTTCCATCTTTTTTACTTTTACTCAGGTCCTGAATCCATGTTCATGTAGTACTAAGCCTTAAGAAGATTCATGGGGCTTGGACTCATTTTGAGCACCTAAACATTTGCTTTCATGCAAGACTGAAAATTTTCCACTGTCTCAGACATAACCATCTACTGTTGGAGGAGAACTACTTTGGACCAGAACACAGGAGTAAGAAATGCTATTTTCATTTCCAATCACAATAAGGTTAGCAAAACGCAGGTTATAAGTAAGTCAATGTCTTTGTATTTTTTACTGATTCGTGAGCTGCATAAATTCAGTGATACCCTGCTCAAAGGGTACATGATTCTTCGTCTAGTTTGTGAGGAAGTTCTGTTGGCAAGCAAGCAGAGGCAAAAATCTTGACATTGTCAATTATTACATATTTAGCCCTGTCACTGGTGTGGAGATAAGTCACTACCCATCAGAAAGGCTTCTTTATGAAAGCTGAATATGTGCGTGGTAGTAGAAGTTAAATATAAGCAAATACTTCTCAAACAACAAAAAAGCCTAATCTTTTTCCCCAGACTGAAATCATTACAAGACCTGTTCTATCTTAAGGAGAAATTCTGACCAAAATTTTATGACCAGCAGAGCCACAAAGGGAGATATGATGCTGTGTGAAGGATTTCTTTATTTATTTAATTTACGCCGTACAAAAGCTAAGCCCCAAAATTTGTGTTCTCCAGGCAAAATATTTTCAAAAATAGATCAAAATATTCCATGAGATTGTTCCATTGATATTTGACTTAAGGTTTATTGTGTAAGTAACGAGTTAAGGAGAACTTTGAAAAACAAATGCTTAATTTTAAGTGTTCAAGTGGAACATTTTGACATTGCCAAAATATACTTTCTTCCTTTGTGAAAGGGAATACGCAAATGAGTGAAATTTCACTAGAATCAACTTGCTTTCAGTTGTTTTTCAGTTCTGGCAAAATTACATTTTCTAGGGAAAAATAATCCAAAAATTCAGTTACCTGGTGCTTCCTCCCTCCCCCAACAATATCTGATCAGCCATCCTACTTGACTACAAGTGTAACATTTCTAATTCTCTTTCCATTTCAACAACATGGATCAGAAATGCTTTTTTCCAGTATATTTGGAGCAACGTATAGGTCTAAAAAGCATAGATCTGTGGCCTTACTACAACACGCAGCTCCCTAAAAACATGCAGAATATGTGAGAAACATCACCAGCAGTTACATTTCTACATTGTTTTGGACAAATTACTGAGCACAGGATGAAAGGCAGTGCACGAGCACACTCTGTCCCACGCGATTCAGATTCTGATTTAAAATAGACAATGGAATTTTAAAATTTTTTTGTTGTTTTCTTTTTTCCTTTCCTTTAAGCCAGAGAACCATCTTTCAGTTCAGACATGGGCAAACTAATACTTTAAGACACAGAAGATCTAATGACGTTAAACAGAATTTCTGCTTAGTCCTTAGTGGCCACCTCTGTCCAAGATCAGCATCACTATTGGACTACTTAATATTTCAGACAAATTAAGCAAGGATTGCACAAAATGAAACACACCTCCACACTACCAAAAAAAATGCTCTGGGGACTGTGCTTAAGTCTTAATTGCTCCAATACTGCTTTTGGTCCTTTTCATTTTCTGCCTACAAACTTGGGCCAGGGGATGGTAGCCTTTTTGGTTTTACAGACTAACAGCAAAGCAAAGCATACCCACGTTGGTCAGTTGCAATTGATTCTGGTTGTGGCTCTCCCTGAAGATTACTCACAAGCTTCCATTTGTCAATGCTTTGACAGAGCGGAGCAGCATGAGCAAGTTACTCCTGGCGATCTGCAAGCTGACCTGTTTGCTGCTGGGTGTCAGTCTAGCAAAGCCTCACACGGGCTGGAGCAGAGCTTCATTATGGATCACTTCTCTCCCTCTGCATCATCGCAACGCCTGGGCTCAGAATTAAATACATCTGCTGGCAATCCACTGGCTGCACGTTTATGGAATGAAGGCTGATGCTTTAAGCGAGGGGTCACCAGATGGCTATTTCTTGCTGGCAGACTAGCTTAGCTTGACCTTCAGAGAGCACTGTTGTGTCCTACGCAGCACGGCATTGCTGAGCTTCAAGGCAGAGTGTAAGATGCATTATTAGGTCAAACACTTACTTGGCTGAAGACCGTTGTGGAACTATTTATTATGGCCAATTGGGGCAGATTGCACTGGGCAGGAATGTACTATAATAAGTACATTAACACTAAGAGTCACATGCCAAGATCTGACAAAGAGGGCTGAATAACATCAGTTAATACTTCACTCATCTGTTTTTCTGGGGTAACTGCACTAGAGGCTTAGAAAGCTTCTGCCCATATCACCTCTAGCCTGCTGGAAATCAGAAACCTCAACTTTCCAGCCCAAAACCCTAGGCAAATCCACCCAATCTGATTCAGCTGCAGTCAGAAAAAAATTCCTGACTGAACTACATAGGGTTAAGCACTGGCCAAAATATCAGCAGAAGCAGGAGGCTTGGGTGCTTTGAAACTCTGCTCAACATATGTCTGAAGGATTTTTGGGACTGCACAAAACTGTAGTAAAAGAAGAGATTGGCAAGGCAGATGTTCGTTGTTTACTGACCCCTGATGAAACCTGCCCTTTCCTTTACCCATTTGAGATGTTCAATAGATACGTTGGTGCTGATTTTTAAACCATGTGCTGCCAAAAATCTGGTGTATTTCTACGTCCCTGAGAGTTTGAAAACAAGAAGTACACTAGACTAGTGTGAAAACACACTCCCTTATGGCAGGTTTATAAGCTGATCACTGGAAATTAATTTCTTGCAAAGTAACATGTTGAAAACCATGACAGGCTCATTGACAACAAGCAAAGCCCTCTCATTTCTATCTCAGGAAGAGGGTCAGTTTGCAGAGCAGGCACCAAGCGATTGTTTATTGGAGCTTTTGCAGAAAAAAAAATGAAATTTTGCCTTCCGGGTATTTATGTGGAAAAAGCTGATACTGTCGCAAACACAAATAACACAAAAACAGGACTGTGAGAACTCCTGACTACACTCAAGCTTCCCTTTCCACGCCATTTTTCTATATGGCTAACATGGCAACATTAGAGCCCCGGCCAACGTGGTAACACTTCCGTCTTTGGAAGAGGCCAGCATTTTGCTTTGCTTGATTTTTTCCCCACCTGTCAAGCATGTCTTGTCCAAAAATATTTCCCAAGCAGTTGAAGAGATGGAGGTGCAGACGTGACAAACACAGAATAATGAAGCTACTTTCTAGAGCAGCTTCATAGAATTGCTGGGGCAGCAGCTAGAGATAACCCTTAGGACTCTCATTCATAGGAAGCCAACACCATGGTGGTCGCAGATGGAGTAACTCAGCATTCCTTAAGTCACAGGCACTATTTCTATTGCATATTCACCCCCTGCTTCCAGAGCCACACTTAGCTTCCACTTAAAAAATCTCCAGGTCTTGTGACTGCAAGAAAATAACCACCACACCCCCAGGTAGCATTATAAAGCTATTGTAAACAGGGCACAATCTGGGATCCAAAACCTTACAGAGCCAAGTGGTATTAAGTAGCATCCTGGAATCCCAACAGGGTAACCACCAACACCCCATGCACACTGGGACCAATCTACTCATCCGAGTACGCCTATCAACAACTCTAATCTTGTGCTACAGGATGTGCAAAGCTCCTGATTCTTTAATATAGATCTGGAAAGAGCATGCAGATAACTAATTGTCTGAGTAGCATATTAAGCTCTACAAAGGACCATCAACATTGTTAAACATGACACACAAGGTTCAATTTTAAGCTGTGTGTAGTGCAGACAGATTAGCTTTCTTCCATAATACTAACTAGATTAAATGAACTGTCATTCCATACATTATGGAACAGAAGAAATTGATGAAGAGTGGCTTTTGAAATCCAGACTGGCTTATTTTACTGCCAACAAACTCTTCAGCAGGGGAAGTTGCCTCTTCTCCAGACAGCTGAATGGCCAGCACAGGACCAAGCTGAACGCAAGGACTGCACCTGTGGCAGAGATCCTGCAGCCAGAGGCCACTCCTGGTCTTAAATCCCTACTCATCATCACATGGTCCATTTCCCTCTCTTGGCAAGTAAAGGAAGCAAGGGAGGCTGCAGGGAAACCAGAGCAAGTTGGTAAGCAGGGTTATGAACAAATATAGTGAAAGGATGCATGGAATACCGAAGAGAGTAGAAGAAACATGGTGGTTAGAGTTCCTGACCTGGTAGAATGGCAGGGTGAGGAAGGAAGCAGGAGTTCAGACAAAGCAGTTTGTCAGCTGCCATCACCGTTAATACATTATGCTGTCTTCACAAAAAGCTAAGTTTATGGTCTTTGCCATATTCTTAACAAAATACCTGTGCCATTAATAATCCACATTTAATAACATGGTATATTGCAGACCCATGAAAGGTACTAACATGTGCTGAGCTGACTGGGAAGAGAGGAGCCAAGGAAAGCCTTTGCATGTAACAAAGCCCAGGGTAAATTCAGTACAGCAGAGATGACTTTACATACACATATTTTCCTACTACCAGGGTTGCTACTGTATCTTCAAGAGCAAACTCTAAACCCCTCTCTTCATGAACACCAGCGAGAAACATGGCTTTACTAAGAACCAAGAATCCCAATTTCAAGTCATTGGATGGAATCACTCTTCTTCAAGAAGAAATCCTTGCTCTGCCCAAGATGGCCCGTTTCCTCCAGGATCGCAAGCAAGGGGAACTCCAGGAAGTTTCTCTTTCCAAAGAGGCACACCAACAATGGCAAGTTGCAGGCACTCCAAGATCCTGAGCACAGCCCTTGGAGACCACCAAGTGCCTCAGGCCAGCGTGGCATGGGAATGGTTGTCGCAGACAAGGACCACACACAAGGCAGCAGACTCACCTCACAATACCGAAGAGCCACCAAAATAACACAGGACAGATGAATTAAAGAACATCAACATTTCTACTAGTCCTATCTCAAATAGAGCAAGCACAACTCCCAGTAGAAAGAGGTTTTGGACAACAGCAAGGAGCATTAGGGAGTTCTTTCCCCATTCCAATCTCAACAGGTTCATACCTCAGACAAGCTGGGGAGCTATCTGGTTTCTACTGAGACAGCAGACAGCTACAGTATCCAGCCCACTGCTGTTATATACAGGAAGCTTAACAAGTGAAGTGTAATGATGAAAGTAAGTGAAGTTTACTGATGAAAGTATCTAGGGATCTGCCATTTGGCTCACGCTCTTTCTTGCACTTTCTGTTTTACAGGTAAAGCTAATGAGTACAAAATTAAGCACTTGAGAAACAGATCACTGACTAAGTCCACACCAGATTTGTTGGAGAATGACACGAGCTAGTGTGGGGATTATTCCCTATTCTCTCATATCATCTTTCCATCTCTTCAACAGATATGAAGGAAACAAGCTACCAAACACCTTAAACTGTTGTTTTCAAGTTTTATTAATGTATTCCTACTGCCATTTTCAGCTCCTAGTCAATGTCTTTGATAGCTGACACATCGTTTCTATCACATCTTATTTTGCTGAAGGCATTTTCCAACTCCCTTAAGCCTTTCCATTCCCAGCTCCAGTGCACGCTTTTGTGCCAATATTAATTTAAATGACCTTTTCCCCCTCTAGACCTGCTTTTTAAATTTAATGAGATCCCAGGATTATACCTGTACTTATGACGCCCACAGGGGTACGGTCCCCCTTAGACAGATTGTAAAGGCTGAAGTAACTAAGGAATCTCACAGAGGAAAGAAGTCTTACAGGAAGCATAAGACTGTGCATATGCCACGCTCCTGCCTCCTCTCCAGTAGCATCCAGCAAGTTCTAGCTCCTTGTTTATATTTTGTCTCTCTGTCACATCTGGGGGTGGAAAGAAAGGGAGAGTTACGGAGCTTGAAACCTAAGCCAGCGAACACCTCTCTTTCCTAAATAAGTCATTTGCAGTACATTCATAGCAAGCAACAGTATGAATATACACAAAATATAGTGGTAAGAATGGGATTATTGAGAAGCAACTAAGAGTTCTGTAGCAAGAGGACAGAGTGATACAAGCATCCCATTAGATTGATTTATTTATTTAATGAAACTTATGTTTTTCTTTTTTTTTTTTGGGGGGGGTTATTCCTTTTTAATGTTTTCTTTTTAAGTGGATTAATTGAGAATATTCTAAATAACTTCTGCCTGGCCTACTTAGTTCCATTCANAGCACATTTGGGTTTGTTTTCTTTTCACTGAGGACAGGAAGATATTCAGGAAAGCTTTTCCAAGCCCATTCAACTTTCCCCACCCCCCACATGATAGCAGTTAATATCAGAATCACTCCCCAAAACCTGGAAGACCCCACATCCAGCATCAGGGCCAAACATACAGGGCTCCTCAACCTGAAAGCTCAGTCCCCTTCCCACTGGAAACCAGGGACCCCACATCCACCTTCTCCTCCAGCTTCCAAGCCAGCATTGAACAAGCAAAGGACCAAGTCTTCCTACCCCTCCCAGCTCCATCAGCCCTCCTTGGCAGGCTAGCCTCCTACAGCTTGCTTCTCCAACACCTCTCCACCTACTACTCCTATTCCTGCTGGGCTGCAGCCTTTTATAGCAGCTGTTTTTTGATTGGCACTTTTTCACAGATGGGGGAGGCAAATAGGTCCTTCATTAACCCTTTCCAGGGTGCTGCCAAGTGTATGTGGGGGTTATATGTCGTTTTTGTTAATGAAGTGCCTTCTGGAATTGAACTCTGAGCTCCTTTTCCATAGCTGTGTAGTTCGGCACATCTAACTGGAAAGTAGAAACAATCTACATTCTTAATCTTATTTATTGTCAGGAAATGAGGCAGTGGTTGGGTGAAAAGGCAGTATTCTGAACAAACATTTCCTTTTATCCAAGGTAAAATTTAAGGATTAGCAGTCTTTGGAAAAGAACACAAGTATTTTGTCTCCATAGTTCTCTTTGTCTGATTTTTATTTTGCGAAATGAGGTCTAGGATAAACAGGAAGGAAAGAAAGAAGCAGCTCCCTTCCTCATTATTTCTTTATATCTTTCCCTCAAAGGGAAGTCCATGGAGCTCTGGCCTGTTTGGATCTACAAGCTAGCACTCAACGTGTGTTTGCAGGCAAAGCCTCCTGCGCGCTGGTAGTGTGGGAAAGAACTCAGCAGTACATGTATGCTGCTTGTCTGGCTGACCCATGTCTTGCTTTGCTGTCTTTTTCTCTCCTTGTTTTGCACATGCTCCTGGCCTAATGCCCCACAGGAGAAACCAATTCAAGAAGACTTACTAGGGAAAAAAAAAAAAAGCTCTCTGCCTCACATGAGGCTTTATGGAATTTTGTTATTTGTGAAAGATGAATAAGGTTATAGGGAGAATCTTCAAAAGTGAGATTTAAGTGATTTAAAGCAGAAGCGTTTAAAAGTATTTTTAAAATCAGTATTTACTCATTTTTCTTATTTGTACTGTGGCTGCAACTAACCAGAGATAACGTAACCCACATACTCGCCACTTTCCAGAACTGAGATCCTTTCTTCTCCATTCCTCTTCCTAATGTGGGGTTAGGGACAAAGCCAGGTGGGAAAAGCAATGGAAAGAGGACAAGGTACTCTAACTGCTGCTTTTGACAGTGAAAGGTGGAGCAGAAATTATCAATAGAGGCTACAAAAAACCTTCTACCTCTTCTCAGGAGCAACTAGCTCAGGTATTCTGCAACCATGTGACAGGGCTGATCACTTGATCTACACCGTGAACCAGCTCTGTGGCTACTTCTAAAGCACTACTTGCTTAGCACTCCATGTTCAAAACTTTGCCTGTCGTCATAATATTCTCTGCCTTAGGTACCACTACTCAACAGAAGTGTAAGCCCCAAACTAAAGTACCATGTTGTTGTAGATACTTCTGTGAGTCATTAACACAAGTAGTCCATTTCACCTGGTTTTGGAGGGAAAACACAGCTAATAGTTTAACAATTCAGCAAAAGCATCTGATAAAATGCATTTGATGTCTTCTGCATGGTGATATAATACATCAAAAATCTGATTTTAAACTTTTTGACAAGTTGCCCTAGGCCTTATATCAAAATTAGCCTTGTGCTGATGCTGCTGAAAGGAAGGAGAAGGGGAAACAGCTGAACACCACGCATTAAGAAAATAAGCAATTATACAAAAAGGGTGCCCAAAGTGGAAGTGGCCCCAGTACTCCAATGGTTCCAGGGATTTCTATGACATCCTGTGAACAGACACAAGCTCAATCTGTCCACTTTCCAAGGTGGTCAAAGCCTTGTGGTTAACATCATGCCAAGTCTGAATGGGAAAGCCCTGCCAGTTACTAAATATATTAACTTGGGCTTGGTGCTGTGTCGACACAGCCACATGGAATTTGGACAAACTGGAACACAGACAGGGTGAGGCTATGTTTGCTGATGATGTACTGGCAGATGAACTCTATGTTCATCCATAAGAGCAAACAAAAGGTCTTCCTGAACCCTGTCATTAAGGAAAACATGCAAGACACCCTTTCCAAATTTCACCATGAAACTGAACAGACATGCTAGAGGTCCCTACAAGAAAGGATACATAGGATGCACATTTGGACAGGCTTCTAAATGGCCAAAGCTGTGCTTTTTGTAGTCTGGCTTTAGTGCAAACGCTGTGCATCATATGCACATACAAAACTGTCTCTCTCCTAGGGACATCCAGAGCTTTGCATCTTAAAGGTGAAATTACATCAGCAGGCTCCAGTGCTGGCATTCCTGATGATCACCGAAAACGTAGCAGCTGCACAGAAGGCCAGTGCATAGAAGCCACCACTGGTTCCCTGTCCATTTTGGTTACATTTGTTTGAAGCCCTGCTTGATTTGATGCCTTTGCAGAATAATGAAAGAACACACTGCCACTATACACAGTCATGCTGACTTTATAACTTTATAACCACACTTCATTTTGGGGAATGAATATTCTTTCCGTTATGTCACTCTGGTTTACGCTGTCAAACCTGTGAATTGGTAGTGTTGCATTTTTTCTCAAGCTGTGCTTATTGGGAATGGGAGAACCACTTGCTTCTCCAAGAACCTGAACCAGAACGCTTGTGAAGTATCAAGAAGTGGCTTGATTTCCCTCCCTCAATTTCATTTACCTCCCCACTGTAATGCCACATTTCCTGGTTTTAATCAGGAATAGAAGCATAAAAGCTGAAAGAGTATTTAGAAATATTTATTTTTTGTAAAATCAGAAACGGGAAGTATCAAACACCCTGTGAGAGAACTCGTTCTCCTGAGGCTGCACTACCTCAGCTTAGTTTATTCAAATGGTTTTGAATAAACATCTGGAGCAGCTGAATACTTTAGCCCATCTTAATGTTTGACACCCATCTCTAATAGTGGAGTGGACCATAGTGGAATTAGATCCAAAAGGAATTAATCTGCGTTCATGAGTGCTGTGTTCAGTGAAACTTCACATCCATAGACAAAATCCACAAATTGTCACAGTGCCCAGACAAGTTACTTGTCATAATGATGATCTGCAAGGCATCCATAGCAAGAAATCATTTTGACTGAGCTTCGTTCCTCAAGGACAACGCCAAGGTTAATTTATTTGTTTTTCACATTGAGTTGAGGGTGGACAGTCCCTGGAAGAGTAGTAGTGTCTGCCAAATGCGTTTCTGGGAGTATTTGCTCACCAACTACTCTTCTATTCCACACCTTCCCAAACATCTCCAGGAACATAGGCTGTGTTCATAAGCTCAGTTTGTTTTCAAGGTTTCTTTCCACTCAAGTGGTTCCTGGCTGAATTTTCCAGGATTTGTAATAGTGAAAACTGGGATAGCTAAATGTCAATGATATGTGACACCAGAAAGATACCAATAAATGGTAGATACCATGTTAGACAGACACGATAACTGTAGAGATGGGAAACAACAAAAAATAATTAAACACTAAAAACAATAGAGCCCCATTTTTTTGGAAAGTGGAATCACACATTGACTGAGGAGGAATGTCCTCTTTCCCTTCAAGAACTGCTGTCTGTGATAAAGGAAAAATATTTAGCCTTTCTCCATGGCTTCTTTCATAAAGTGAGGTGATAGCTTGCTGTTTGAGAGTCTCCACAGGTATTGGTGAAATTTCCTGAGGTCCCCTCATCTTCCAGGGTCTTTCTAAGCTTTCTATTTGATACAATCTTGAGGCCCTATATTGTCATTTATAACCTGTTTTATGATCAAATTCTGTCTTACCTGAGAAGAGGTTTCAAGAATTCTTTGCCATATTTTTCTAAGTAACTCTTCATTTATTTTTGCTTTAGCTTCCAAGGTTCAAAGATGTGTTCATGGGCATATAATAGCCAGCTGCAACTGTACCTTTGGAAACTAGCCTTTCTTAAAGAACCACTTACACAGAAATTTTTGGCTCTCAATAACACTACAATGAATAACCTTGGCTCCAACAAACTGTTTCCAAAACAGAGAAGAATAGTGCCACACTTATTTAAGGGAAGTTAGATTGTAGAAATATTGACTGCACTTTGAACGCACCGTGCATTTCATGGCAAAAAGTAAAAAGCAAAGGTCTCTGTTAGTAAAATTCTGTTTTCTGAGGCTGCAGTTTGGCAATTACAGACTGGTTGGTGTTTGGGGTTTTTTTGGCATTCCAGTCCTCGCTCACACTCACAGGAGTTAATGAAGATTGACCAATAACTTCTGGAGGCTAGCATAGTTCGGATATCATATCATAGATATAGCTACAGTGGCAGAAGAAGAAAACCTCAAAAAAGAAACAGTAGGAAACCCAGTAAGTTAGGTACAAATACAAACAATCTTGTTCAAAAAACCAAGGTTTTTGATACAAATTTGATCAAACACAAGTTGATATTTTTACTGGGAAATGGAGCTTGTAACCCAAATTGACAATATTAAAACTCAGCCTCACACGAGATATCTGTGCCCCATACATTTGAACAAATGTGGACTTGGACCCAAAACTGCCCTTAAAATTACAGATGTGTGTTTAGTGGTAAAATGGCTTTTTATTGACAATGTGTGTCATATCCATTTACATTCTGGCCAGCCCTCCAATATTGAAAACCATATGGCTGTTGTTTTAAATAGGCTGAACTCTTTTCAAAATCCATTACAGAAAGTGTGCTAAACACCAGCCTTCTGAAATGAACCCAGAGTTTATTTAGTCCAGCCTACCTCAGGAGTTACATGTGTACAGTGAACTGATGAACGCTGAATAAAGCCAAATTTGCTACCTTCATCAATAATAGCATATTTTGTCAGGCCACAAAAGGTATATTTAACACACTAAGAACATGGAGAGTTCAGACTGAAATGAAAAGTTTTCACCGTGTGCCTGTCTATTGAAAATGCTTGATTAGGAAGAAGCAAAGGGAAACGTAATGTTAGGATGGTGTCGTGATCCAAAGTTCCAGAACGGGACTTGAAAGGAATACACATCCCAGCACTTGGTAAAATACTTCCAGAGATGTGAACTTCATTATAGCTTGTGCCTGCACTGTCCCATTGAACAGCAATAATAATTACTATTGTTATTTATTACAATAAAACACAAATAGCTAACAGCAATACCTAATATCTGTTCAAAGTCTCTCTTCCAAAGAAGAGGCTTTTCTCAGATGACAGTCCCCCTGCCCCATATGTCGTTTCTGTGCTGAGAGTGACACAACTTCCCAGGATGTCTGACTGGGAATACAGCACTTCGCAGTCCTCCCTGACCGTTTATTAGTATCTTTCTAGTGTCACATGTCCCTGTCCCGCTTCTGCAGAGCAACTCTTTCCAAGCCACTACTCCCAGTGTATTATAACTGGCTGGAATAATCTTAAAAAACGATCACTAAATACTGCATCTCTCATAGAAATATGGTATTCTAGGTACCCTGCTTAATCCCAAAGAGATTGGACTAATTTACAAAGGTCCTGTTGATTTCAATGTGATTGTTTTGCCTAGGATGAGTGCAGAATTTGGCCAATATTAATTATTACACCACATAAATGGAAAGGTGATTATTTTCAAACTCTCACACAGCATGTGGCCAGGTGACTCAGCTATTTTATTTAGCTACATCCTTCTGCAGTTAATTACAAATTGTTGGCTCCAAATCACAGCCACAGAAAGAAACAAGCAGTGCAGCTGCAAAGGTAGAAATACATGTTTTACAAGGCTCCCAAAAAGCTAGAAACTCAAGTTGTTTGTCTCCAAATACTCAAGGGGTAAAGAAGAAAATAAACCTGTGCAAACAAGGGAAGAATGCATCTTGGGGAAGCCCTCACTTCTCGCACCGTATTACTTTGTGCAATACATTAATGTTAACCTGACACAGCACATAACTGGAGAACTCAAGTTAAATAAATGAAATCAGCTGTCTGACTTCTTTAAGATAAATGATGTTATTACAGCATAATTGTATAACCCTGTATAGCTTACAGCAGCAAAAGGATGTGTATTTCACATGCCCTACTATAATTACATTCCCATTATAATTTTGCAGTTAGTTGCTATGAGCTCTGGTCATGAAAACATGCCAATTTTGTATGGGATTGAAGTCTGCCTAATTTTAGCAAATTGAGAGCTGCACAAAAGAAAAGAGATAAATACTATGTTGTTATTTTTCATTAGAGAATTGCTATATTAAGAGGCTGTGATCCAGCTGTGTTTGTTTAAATAAAAGTGTGATTTGAATACCTCCTACAGCTATGTTCCTGCCAATGAATAAAAGATAAAATGCGGCTCTCGTTGGATGTTAGTCTCTGAGTTCTAGCTGACTCAGAGATTTATTGTTTAACATAAGGAAGTGAAAAGCATGTAGAGCAGACCACACACAGGGCTCTTTTGTGTATTGTTTCAAGCCATACCACTAATAGATTTGTTCCACCAAGGCTTGCAGCAATTCAGCTGTGCTAAAATGCTCCACTTAACTGTGAAAAAAATAATAATAAAATAGTAATTATGTCTACATGGCAAATGCAGCTTAGACCAACACCATGAGTAATGTAAACAGGAACTAAGACCATTCAAAGCTGTATGTTATCATCATTATGATAATGAAATTAAGCTTTTATTTCCAAAAAACAAGCCCTTTAACATATTACTCAGTGTCTGTACAAGCACACTGACTTCCTCTCATAGCCTGATATGACTCTGAAGTTGCTGAGCTAATAACCTTCTAACAGCATATACATATATATCCACATATAAATACATATATAAAATATACAGTGCACTCTAGTAGCCAGCCTGAAACATCGCAGATGACTTGGATCTCATTGTGTGTTGGAAAAAGCCTTTTACAATGCAAATAAAATGATGCATATAAATAGTCCTCGCTTTGTAGCTGCCTGTTTTGTAGGTTCCTTCATGGTAATCTTAGACTGAGGCACATCATTCTCAGGGAGCTGATAGGTTTGAATGGATTTCATTATGGGCAAGTGCAGAAGAGAGTGGCTGTGTGCCAGTCAGAACCGACTACCAAAGGGCTTAGGTTGTCAAAGGACTGACTCGGGCTGTCGGAGTTCATTTAAATAACACATACATCTCCAGTTTGAGGAGGGGAGAAGGAGAAAAAAATTTTTAAAAAAAAAGAAAAGGAAAGAAATAAAGCAAGTCTTTTTCCACTATAATCTTTACATTGGATTTACAACCATAATGGGTTGATAGTGCATATTACATATGTATGGCTTAGTTCACTGATGGATAACTATATGCCAGGTTTGGAATAATCTGAACTACAGAATAACAAGGAGGTAGCAACTTCCTTTAATAAAAAGGGCCAGAGTGCAGAGTATCCATAGGCAAAAGGACCATGCATGGTCAGTTTGGGACTTGAACTATGAGTTTGGAGAAAAATCTTGCAGTTCTAACCAGGAAAGCTGCATCTTGCATTTTATATGAGAAAATGGAGCTTTGTGCCCAACCTTTATCTACTCTGGGGCAGGTGGAAAGCAAGGAGAAAGACCAGAAACCTGAGTTGCTCTTTGGGCAAACAGCAAAGTGAGCACGTGCATAGGAGAACCAGCAACTCTTGGTACAGTGCAGGCAAATTATACGTTCTCCTCTTCTCTCCTCATAGCACCATAGGTGCAGATGATGAGCTACAGTTCAGCCCCGAGGTGGAGTCACCAAGTCCCTGGGGCAGAGCTCTTTGCTCAAGCCTGTGCCGAAAGAACAGCCCGGAGCCTATGAGTATGTTGACGCTGTAATATGTGTGTTTTGAAGATAGAATCTCAGCTCATTCTACAGGACTTTATGCTTCAAACTCTCAAGAGTCTTAATAACAATATCCTGTCTGCTTTTTATGTAGCACCTGTCAACCCGGAGGGACCAAAAACACTTCAAAAACTCTGTGTGGTTGTTGCTGTTAAAAAACTCAGGAATCACGGCTTGAGTTGCCTGCAGGAGGCTGAAATGTAGGATATTTAGCATTAAAGAAGAGCAAATAATTAGCTATGAATAATTTATCCCCTCAAATCAGCTTCTTTTTGACTTTATTGAACATCTGCGAATAGGTCTCAGCCTCACTCTTAGCTTTATTTGATGGTTTCATTCCACTTTTTCTTTTTTACATTACTGCATGCTTTTATGAACCATCATCTACCTAAAAACACTAAAGAGAGTAGAGCAAAGATGAGCAAAATTTAAATTACCTGACTATAAACATGACAGAAGCCACTAATACATAATGAGAAGAGACGGGATTTTTAAATAACATGATGGACAAAGGAAATGTTGAGTAAAGGATTGGAAAGAGATGAGTAAGACATGGAAAAGGGTAAATTGTCTAGAAGGCAGCTGGATAGAGACGTTTTATGGGGACATTTTAAAGCAATAGCATTTTGGAGCTCTAAGCTGAAGGGGACGGAGAGGATCTGTGAGAAACTAGAGTCAGTGTGGTTGTTTGGGTATGCATGTCTTGGAGCAGACATCCCAAGGGGAGCTCTAATCATCAGGATGAAAGGAAGGGAAGGTATGAGGAAAATTTGGGGAGAGAGACATCAAACCTGTGGCATGACAGAAGCAGTTTCTGAAGCTATGATTAATTCACAGCTTAAAATGGATGAGTTTAGGCTTTCTCCCTCCTGCTCAGAACTTGTCTATCAACACACTTCGTTTATTTGAAATTGTTGAAAAGTTTTCTGCAAATCCATTTCAGTCAGAGTATTTTGACCAGATATTTGGTTTCATGTGTTTTCAATTAGACAGTGTCTGTGGTATGTGATGGGATGCCCCAACCATGTGATACTGATGCTTTCCTAAGCAGGAGGAGGGAAATCATAGCTTGCTATGCAAGCACTTTCTACTACACACGAGCAGTGCTGGAATGAAATTCCACCTATATATATGGAAGGTAAGTGCAGTGAAGAATCTGTCAGATGCCTTTTTAAATTAGCACACATAAGGTTTTATCTTAGGATAAAATTCAGGAGAATTCCTCAAGACAAGGAGAGGCAGATTTAGAATGATAACCTTAATAAATGCTCTAAGGAAAGAAATGGAAGAAAGAATTGCTCTTGACTTCTCTGAATTTCTAACAAAAGCCTTCCTGCACATTCCTGCAATTGCTTGCGATGGAGTACTGTCCCAGGGTCCAAACAGCTTTCTTACATTTGCTATTCCTGGCTGTTTAACGTGATGGGTTTTGGTCTTTGCTGGTTTGCTAGGGATCTGCTACCAGCACAGTAATGCTGACATTTCATTATTTTCTAGGCTTTACTGTTTCAACCCTTCTTCACCTTTTCCCCTCTTTCTTACTGCTGGCAAGGTTTACTTGCGGTTGCAAAAATACTGAGGAACTGATTTTCGAGCTGTGACTGAACTTAAACAAACTGAACGAAGCAGAACTATTGTAGGATTAAAGCAGTTCAACAGTTTACAATGTGAAATGATTTAAGTTTTGACACTTATTTCCTCAGTTATCTTTCTTTATCGAAATATACCACAAATAACAGCTCAGTGTGCTAGCGCTGACAGGAGCGCTACTGCCTGCCGAAGGTTATAGCACCCTTCGCAGGGATCCCATCAGCTGAGCAGCATCTGCCAAGCGCAGCCCAACTGCCGTCGTATGCGGGCAGGAAGGAGATGGCTGGCGAACAGCAACGGAAGCTGCTGGGAAAGGCTGCGTGCGGCAATGTTGCTGAGCCCCTGCAGCTGCCGATAACCCCAGCACAGACGCCAAAGCCAAAATGGACCGCAAGTCACCCATTTCACGTGACACGATATGCCTCCTTCAAAGACCCTTGAGCAAGCTTCGGGTCTTTGCTGCAAAAGAATGGAAAGCTATCTGCCATTGAGTGGCAGCAGGAGGGAGCAGGACTGACTCCAGATCCTGTGAGCTGAGCATATGCAGTGAAACCTCCTAGTCAACCTGGGCGATTAAGATGCACCATTACAAACAGGAAAACATCTTTAGATACTAGACTTCTAGATACATCTCGTCTACTACACACCACATCTTATATCTAGCCAGTTTCTGTTTCTTTAGAGGAAAGTAGGAGCCCTAAAGCATGGAATTAGTTAAATACCATACAAATACAACACAACTCATGTTCACCGATCAAATCTCTTTTCACCATGCTTTTGCAGAGAATGAATCAACAAACGAAATACCCCTAGCTTCATGATCAGAAACAGTGGTTTCAAGATTGCCATTATCGTGTTTTACGATCTCTTTCATTAATTCATTAAGTTGTTCTTGAAATACAATCCTTATGGTGAGGCCATTCCAGAACTTTTGGCAGCTACAAACTGTCTTCTAATTCCTAGTCTAAAAATATGGAGGACAATATATATTCATTTGATATTGTACCAGCTTCATGTTACCTCTCTTTAGGCGGTTAAACAAAATATTCTAATAATTCAACATAGCGTTAGTGAGTACTCATCTGCTACAGCTGCTTCTCAGCAGCATTTATGATAATATAGTAGAATGGACTCCATTGTGCTGGGTGCTGCAGAAATACATAGAAAGAAATAAGTCCTGCCTTGCAGTTTCCATTCAGAATAGAAATGGTACACAGAACTTGTTGGGGGAGTGGGAATAATATAACAGCGTATGCATTTTTAATGTACTTTTTAAATATGGGTATTATTAATCTTTCCTGCCTCTCCAAGTCTCTTTCATTGACTGATTTTATTTTGTTATTATCACGGAGGTGAAACTGGAGAACCAAAAGCAGACAGGGGCATTCAGTGCACTATGCACCATGAGAAATAATATAAAAACCAGAGCTGTTTGTATGAGATACCAGTTCATGAGCAACTCGTCCAGGTGCCATGGTGGAGCAGGGGTAGATGGCTACTGCAGTGAAAGACACAAGAACATAGTAGGGACAAAGGTAAGGAAGGATTTAAAAGATTAAGGAAAATAGTAGGGATTAAGGAAATAGTAGGGATGATGAGGTAAAATAGGATGAGTAATTAGAAGAATTTGTCAGAGGAATGGGCAAGGAAAATAATCTTTACTGGTGTCATTCCTTTGGACCAAGTGGATGAGAAGTCCGTGAGATGGGAAGGAATTAACTCCTTGTTTTCTGGGCCAAAGACTGGAATGAATCAAACCTGATCATCCCAGGCTGTAGACCTGAGCAGCAAGGGAAGACTGGTGCAGCCAATGTTCATAAAGAACAAACGGGATGAGAGAAATATTAAGGATGTATTAGGCATTAACTTCTGTCTATAAAGCATTTCAGTTATAGAAAAATAGCCAGGAAGATATGTCCATGCTCTGAGATGGATGATTTAAAACAGTTCAGAAGCAGAAGGTCAGAGGATAGTGGGTGTGAAGACAGCAGGTGAATATGCTGAATGGTTGGATTAAAAAATGGACAAAGAGTATGAAGAGAAGAGAGAAGAGCACAGTTAAAAGAGCCCTGGGGCACCCTCACTTGGAGGGAGAAAGAAAGGAGAGGGCACAACAAGGAGATGAAAAATAAACAAAACCAAAATTTAAAGAAATAAAAGAAATCTTGAATGTTTCCTGTTAGAAAAGAAATGGTAGCCCATATGTCCTGCTCAAATTTCCACTCCCCATTGTTCTAATTTAATTTTTGACATGGATAAAGATGTTCCCCACATATTGTTTTTTCTGTTTGATTCTGTAACATTACCTGCTATACTCCACGTAAGTATGTTTTTCAAAAATGCCTACTGTACTCTATACAACAGTTGATTAAATGCAGGAATGTTAGGGATGAGAGATACTACTCCACAAAGATCTATTATTAATGTTCTTGGATCATCAATGCAGAACACAACAGTCATTTTCATTGTAAGGTTTTATCTCTCCTCTCCTTCCGCAGAAATGGTAAGGTTTCTCACAAGCAAGAGCCACAAAGCAGGTTCAAGACAGAGCCTGGCTGGAAGTGCATATGGATTTTGGATACAGTTTTGTTATGCCTTACTTCAGCAGAATATCCAAGGCAACAAAGAGAAAGGAAATGTGAAACCGTCCAAAGCACTGGCTGAGCTGTAGCGCCAGGGGGGGAAGAAAGCGCAGAGAGACAGAGAATGCCTGAAATGTCTGCAAAATGTAACTCAATTATCAGAGATCAGCCATAACAAGGAAAAAATCACATAAGGCTGTAAGAGCTATAAGTATCAAATAGTTACGTTTACTGCATTTATAAACAGATATCTTTTGGCAGGAGACTCAAAGAGGCCTCCACAAGGCACGAGAATCTGGGCTTGAATCCATTCACTCTGTGAATTAATTGACTTGGTTTGAACTCTACTGTTTTCAGTTGGAGAATTCACTGTGAACATGTTGTACATATCTCAGATATCAAATAGCAAATGTACTGAAGCCAGATACTGAACCGGAGCCAGAAATTTTTCATTAATCAGTATTGTATGCTTTCTGTGAATAGGAAATAGAACAACAACAAAAAGCAGACAAGAATGGGGAAAATATTTTTCTCTCTCTCCCTGTTTCTACACCCCCACATATGCTATTATTATTACTCAGTATTTACATTACAGTCACACCCAGTGGTTCCAACTGAGGCAGGAGCCCTGTGGTGCTAGGTACTGTACAAAATAAATACACTTTAAGAGACAACGGCTGCTCTCAAGAGCTTAAAGTCCAAACAGATGGGACGGATGAGAGAGTGGCGTAGAAAGATGACCGAGTTGGCCAGAGGTCAGACAGTGGGTCTATGGAAAAGCTGAGAATCCATTTCTGGGGAGAAATCCTGAAATCACTGTCAAAACTCATATGTCTCAGGGGAGAAAACAGTTCAGTTCACAACACCAGCAACCCATGCTTGCACCTTATCCACCAGCCTCCAGTGGCTCCCCAGTGCTGCAGATCAAACTTCACTTCCAGGCAGAATGGGTAGCTGAAAATAACAATAACAGATTATAATACCACACTCACACGCCTTTGTGAAAGGGCAGATTTAGCAGGGAACTGCGAGTACGGTAGCCCTCACTGCCATCTGACAGGGAGGAGGCTGCCCCCCTCCCTGTGCTCCTTTGTAATCCATTAATTTGCTCCTGATTTAAACCATCTAAGAGATCAGACCCAATATCTTCACAACCCAGGACTGAATGGTAGGGTAGATTTCAGTTTCTTTGCAATTCTCCTTGGCAAATCATAAGCATAAATAGAGAAGCACCCCACAACTGGCATCAAGCACAAACAAAAGCTACCACTCTTTTCCAGCAGCGAGGCAGAAGCCATACATTTTGCAAAGTACCTTCTTTTGCTCAGCAAACCCAGTTTTTCCCCGTCCCTGCTGTGCACAAGTGAGGTGGTATTGAGCCTGCAGTTACTGTGCGTTGTGTTTTCTGCTTCAGTCTCATCTCCCACCTAACCTGTCCCAAATAAAGCTTCACTGCTGTGTGTTTAGTTTTTGATGTGCCATGGCCAAAAACATTTTTCTGGAAAAGATGAGAAAATCTGCAGGAATATAGTCTAAATACGCTAAGAATCTGCTGGAATTTGATGATGGCTTCTATGTCTTGTCTCAGCTTTTTAAGCTACCTATTTGCAAGCCAAATATATACATAAAAGAGAAAGCATATTACACAGTTGCCAGAGGGAAGGATATTTCTACTTATACAAATGAGCAGGGGGAAATGGAGACAGAGAGAAGACGACCATAACCAGGAAAATAAATGAGCAGATGGAGAAAACAACAAATGAGGAAATAACACCAGGCAGAGTCATGGCTGTGATTCCAGACGGCCCACCTGCAAATGTTTTATGGTGAGCATGCATAAGAAGAATATTTCCATTGGCCATCTCAGTGTTTGCCTCCCATTACTGGCACATCCTACTTGCCCTAAATCCTGCTGAATGCTGGAAAGAACACAGAAGCAAGCAAAAATAACAACACAAGGGATTTATTAATGTCTCTGTGACTTACGAGGCTGTTCCCAGCACACTGGGGAAGCCTCTCAGGGAACCCACTGGCCCAAAGCTCTCCCCACTTCGTTTCCCCCATATGCTGACCCCAAGCATCCCAGTATCTTCATCTCCAGCTCTTTCAGAAATCAGGGAAAACTCACAAAATAATTTGACTCCCTAAACCACCTACCTTCGAAATTACATTCGTACTTTACAGGCCCAGTCCAGAATAGCCTGATCTGAACAGAAAGACACACACTGTATCTTTAACCCAAGAACCAGTAGCATAATGCAGTACATATAGATTCAGTTCATGTTATCTAGCTAAGGAACTCCTGGGAATAAGCTCATTATTAACCTCAACTAGATAATGCACGTTAAAATACAACTGGTTTATCTTCAGCAGGATTTTAACATGGTTTAGCTCAGACTGGCTTAAAAAACATATCATTTTCCTTTATATGCAGCATTGCAGCAATTGTTTGGAGAAATCTTTCCTTTCCTTTATATAAGCATTTGAGCAATTGTTTGGAGAAATCTCTCTATTCTTTTCTGCAGAGCTCCTTGCCTGAGATTTGTTTAAGCCTGGTGATTCTACCTCATCTGGTCAGGAAGCAAGGTTTACTTCTGACTTCTGAATTTTTCTGCTTTTTATAGAGTGCTCAGAACAGTTAGAGCCATGTGCACTCCAATTTCCTGAGCAAGAAAATGTACATCAGCTCCCAGTCCTCCTGCCCAGTAGCCTGTTTTACAGGTTTAGGAGGGCAGACGAACACCAAGGAAGCACAGAAAGAAAACATGAGCACTTTTCCTCCCATTCTGGCCCTGTATTTGCATGATTGGTTGGAACAGGTAAGAAAGAAACCACCATTTCTCCAAATGTTAAAAGCAGAATCCCTAAATCTCTCCCACAGTTAAAATTCACTCCTGTTCCACGCTTATGAAGCTCCTGTCTCTCATTAACTATGAAAATTTTGGACAAATGAAAATGCAGTTTAAGAGTTTAATAATATAAGGAAAAGGTCTTGCTTACTTTGGGGAGAAGACTTCTATTTTACTATTCTTTTTTGACTGGTTTGTTGTGGTTTTTTTCCAAATGGCCCCCAAAATTACCAAGCTTCCTCAGGCAAGAGAAATACAACTCACTAAGAATTGAACTCCAAAACCCGTAAGAGACTCTGACATAGCTATCTATGCTCATAAAGTATGCAAACTGTATTCTTCCTTTCAGCACCCATTTAGTCTGTTCCAGAAACAAATATATTTGCTTGTAGCAAAGCCTGAAGAAAGTACAGTCAATAGACAGATGTGTTATATGTTTGAGTAAGAAAGTCCATATCCTTTCCTCCTCACCTCCCACTTCTGGTCGTTACATACTTTAAAGAAAGTATGACTAAAATCCCTTATTTGGCATGGGGAGATTGCCAGCTGTTGAATCCAAAGCAGTTTAATTTAATCTAGACGACCACTGTCTGGTTCAAATGAAATACGAATATTTATTGTTACTAAATACATGAATTATTTACATTATTTATATTAGCCAGAAAAAGAGTTGCAATCATCTTTAAAAAAAGACATGGTTATGCTGCTAACTGTAAAGAGACAGAAATATAAAAATATTCTCAAAATTTTTTATTTATGGATTGACCATACAGTTTGCATAACAATCTAGTCTTGGGAATATATATATGTATACGTATGTATATATAAATAGACCCAGAAGAACTGAGAGAAGGGCAATGTTCTTGATCCTGAGGGGATCAGAATGCTGTAGGATGAAAGCCAGGGAAAGTATGAAACAGGCAGATGATAATAAGCAAGATACTGGGACTGAGAAAGAGTCTATGGTGTAAGTGTCCATAAGACAGTGAAGGGAGCAGGAGAAAAGGGAGAATTTAATAGGACTTTAAGGGAGAAGTCATAGACCCTGGAAAGGAGCATAGGGTAATTCACTGAAGTACAGTCAAGTAAGAAACAGGGAAGAAATCTGAAGCTGAGAAACTTGTTATAGGTGATGATCCCGAGAAAGGGGAGCCTCTCCATTTGGTCTATATAGCAGGCAGACAACTGCTGATAACAGCCTGTCTAGAATTTGAAGGGAGGAGTAGAGGTTGCGTGAGTGAAGGCACCCAAGGATTCAGTCTGAATGAGAATGGCTGGAGCGCCGGCTGCAGTCACAGCTTAGCGCTAACCGGTGCTCCTAAAAAGAATACATTTGGTTTTGAAATATGAAGCCTTCTTGTGTTATTATGCAGCATACTGTACACACAGAAGTGTCTGGGGTCAGCCTTGTGGCACTCACAGCATGGAGGGGAGTGATGCTCGGGAAAACAACACAGAGCAAATAGGTAGCGCTCAGATGACTGGGAAAGCTGGACACACTTGGAACAAGCAGAGGATAAGGGTTTGTCTGCATCTTCACCCCTTTACTTTGACATCTGAAGAGTATTTTGCTGCAGAGATATGTAGTAACAAAACTGCTTAAGCTAATAGCTAGGAATGTCCAATGCAGATGAAACATTTTTCCACACATCCTTGTGAGCTTGCTCTCAGGGGGCACCTTTGACTGAAGGCGAGCAGTACAAATGCCCAGTAAGAGTTCATGAGCTTTAAGAGGTGTGAACAGAGACAGCACTGGGCATGCTAGCTCTACTATAAAGATCTGCACTTGACCCAAACCAAAGAGAATGGGGTTTTGCTTTGGATTCTTTTGGCTTTCCTGGAATAAAAAATTCTAATTTCTACTGGTGATCAAAATGCTAACATTAAACAAATGACCAAGGAGAAACTGAGGCACAAGTTGTACCGTTATGCCAATATGAAGGACAGCTGCTGCTAAATAATGCAGCAAACATCCAGGGTGTTTTTTAAATCTTAGAAAAGGCCAATCACTGACTCGATAGAAAAAATTCTTATGAATAGTACATTCCTTAAAAGCCTATTACAGAGTTCCCTGCATTTGTTTTAGGACTTGTCTGTGCTTACAGTTAATTTGACCCAGGGTTGATAGGAATTTTGAAAGCAAAAGCCATTTTTGAGTAATTTCATGCTAGACAAGCCATAATGACATACTTACATAGCCCCCACTATCTTAAAATGTAAAATAGCATTGCTGTATTATCATGTTAGATGCTGGGCAAACCAAGTGTACTAATGGTCCCTGCTCAGGGGGAGTGACTAGCACAGGACTGGGACTGTCCTGTTGAAACCATCCAATATCCTGTTTTAACTGTTTCTGCACTTTCTTGTGCTGGTCAGCAGTTTAGCATTCCTCCTTTAAAACATATTGCCCACAGAAGCACTATGCACATTCCCGACTTACCAAGGTCTATGAGAGGGTTGCCAAGGAAGATGGGCTTGCTCTTCATCCCTGTCCTGAATCTAGGGGATGCTGAGAACAGTCACAGCTAATCCACATTTTCCTTCTCTTAGCCAGCATGTGACCTGTTCAGTGAAAACATACAACACATTATGGAGCCGCTATTAGTAACAGAACTCTAGCCCAGAAACTAAAAAGGTCAGATTAATATTAATTATCTTATAGGTATCAAGTTATATACCATATATATTTCTACTAAAGGTCAATATGGCATTCCTTCATTTTATATCCATCTGCTTCATTAGGTAAAGAAAAGTAAGCTAGATATAATGGATTTTTTTGTAGTTTTAATCAACGATTTCATCAAAAGCACATTTTTCACTTGTGATAACAACATAATGGAAAACTAAATCAATACATTAATTATATGCACTGCTTTCTAAACTCTTTTTTTTTAAATGAATTACAGTAAGTAAGTGGTGTTGTGCAAACTGGAAAGAAAAAACCTATACACCTAGAAGATTTTACCTTTCAGTGTCAGGCAAATGGTCTCAAAAATATGTGTGCCTATTTTTATTTTTCAAAGACTTTCCTTATTGTTCCATATAAAAGATCAGAAATTATGAAAACCTCTAATCATAATATCCATATAATAGCAAATAAGAAGTGTAACTGATTTTACTAGCACATTAGGCAGAACAGGATGAGGTAACACTAGACTGCTACATGATAAAAATAGCAACTGTAATATTAATCTGGGGAAAATCCAAAATCTTTACTTCATGGGACCTCCTCCTCAGCACACTGTTGTAAAGATAAGTATCCTCATCATCTCCATCCATCCAAGGTTCTGTGACGACCACAAAGAGGCAAGGCAGCAGTCAGAGCTGTAAGGAAGCATCTCTACAGGTAGGGTATTTTCTTGTTAGGAAAACCGTTTCCATACTGAAAGGCTTATTTGTCTCCCAGTATGTTGAGTTCTTATAAGCCTAGAAAGTGGAAAAGAGCTACAAATCAGCTGAGATTTCTCTGCAGACCTTAGCAGGGTCTGAAAAACATTTGGTCTCCAGGGAAAGTGGAAGCTGCAGTTCTCCCCAGTTTGCTAGCCTTGCTAGCTCCCCTAGTAACACACCATCTACAGTCGCAGCTCTTCATATATCTTGTATGCGTTTCATTGTACAATAGACCCCAGTGCAAAGAGCCCCAAGCAAGCACCAGCTTGGGCCAGTAAGTCTCTACACAGATCCACAAAAAACAAATCCTGAAACCTTGGAGATTTGGATGCAAAATTGCAGAAGTACAGCTGTACAGATTCAGATCCAGCTCAGAGAGAGAGACAGGAGTGTCTTTACCTTCTGCCTCAGGGATTCCAGTTCTAGTGTTAGCCTGCACAAAGTGCACTGGAACATCTCTAATCTGCAATCTAAGTAAACTTTACATATATACTGTTAACTACTCAACGTTTTGTTTCATTTTCCTTACCCCAAAGGACTGTTGTTTTGGCTGCTTATTTTCCACCACTGGACAATACTGAGAAGACTGAAGACACAGCAAGAGACGGATTCAGCTGAAAAGGTAACCCTTCCATACCAAGGTCTACTCAGCATCATGCCTTGCTAATGTTTCCATTTCTCCTCTTCATTCTCCCAGTAACCAAAATCAACACATCTTTAACATTTATTTCTTAATAAATTCACATATTTTAATTGCCAGCTTAAAAAGGAGAGCTGAGTTCTACGTTATTTTCTTCTCCTTGCAGGGCTCACTAGTTAATTCCCAAAGACATCTTGCTTCCAGGCACTCCCTGAAGCTTTCTGATGCAGAAATCTACACCATTTGGGGAGCTTTAATTTCATAGACTAGTATCACATAATCCTCTGACCCAAATGACAGGTCAAATTTGAAAACATCTGGGACGAGATTCTTTGCTGGTTGCAGGGAAAGGGGAGAATTGACTCTTATTCTTTTGACTGAGGAGTGAAGGGGGCCCTCTGCAAGTATTAAACAAATAGTTTTGTGAGCAGTGGAATGAATTAAACCTGGTTTCTTATGAATTTGAGGTGCATAAAAGTGTGACCTTGGACTGAAGCTATTCTGTATAGTGGCGTTATTTACTGCAGCTCTCACCTCCATGGATTCTCTGGAGCCTCATAAGATGTAAGTTCATGCTGCAGCCTTCCCTCAGCTGGGCAATATCAAATTTTTTTGTTCAACTATCTGGCCGCTTATTTTCATGAAATGTATTAGAACCCATTTACTTTGAAACTTCTGTCATTTTGTCACACTTGGTTGGAAAAGGCCACTAAATTCAAAAATTATTAGGGGGTACACAAGGACAGATACATGCACAGAGACAGCCTGATCACACATGCCTTGTTTCCATAGGAAACCAAACTAAAAATAGACAGTTTCCTAAGTGTTAAAGATGGAATTTTTATTTGTTTTTGCAGTTGGGAACCAAACAGACCCACTATTCACATGGCTCTAGCACATGAGAAATTGGAAAGAAAAGTAATCTTCATTTTTCTGATAGATGCCTCAATATGTGTAATACAGTGACCAGTAACACAAGGGCCAAGTGTCCAAAGGCTGCAAACTGCTGGACTCGATGACAGGTTGTCTATATGGCAGCATATATGAGAATTTTATTTAGTTTTTTTTAAACAGTATCTCTAAAATCATTCAGTAAGCACAGAGAGCTCTGTTTGCTAGAAATGCAACACACGATGACATCAGTCTGTGTAAATTTCATTGTTTCAAATGATCCAGGCACAAATAAGGTCTCTATTTGGTTTTTCATTCATCAAAAAATGATAAAACAAATGTTAGCAATTCATTTTCCCCCATCAGTTGCTAAGTATCAACCTCAACGTAGCATGCAGCAGCAAATGATAGCTAGGTATACCACGACTGAGAAAGCACAGCTTTCTTTTGTAATCAAAATAATACGGTCATTATAGCACACGTATGAGCTGGGCCGTGCAACCTTTGGCTGCATCCTCATAGAAGCTGACATTTTACATACGTATGTCTTTACTGTATTTGAGGTGTTTGATCTGAATCACTTGGGGATATTATATAAAGAAGTATATAGAAGTGAGGTGAGCCTCTCGAGCGATGGATAAGAGAGATGGAAAGAGTGACTGACAACTCAGGCTATCTGTGTATCATTCAGCTAAACACATAGGCATCTTAGGACCACAAGAACTGTATAAATACAGATAATCTGAGAACACTGAAGGATCTGAAAACAGAAGGCTATTTTTAAGGTGTAGTAACAATGCAGAAAGAATAACTTCCGTAGCATCTTCTATGGCAGTATGTGAGATCATTGCATGAAAACAACATTCTAAACCCACTTTTCTTGGGACTGAAGCTGCAGGTGGCAAAGGCTGGTTGCTTATTGCTACCACTGCACCTCAGGTGGGATGTAATGGTCAGTAATTTGCTAGGAGGCAGAGCAAGCCCTTACAACCGTACAGAGATAGGGATGCCTTGGCTGTTATGAGCAAACAGTGGATGCAGCTGGAAATTTCACAGAACGCAGTGTCATGGCATTCATTTATATACCTTCATGCAACAACATACAGCAGTGTAACATGGTGGGGAGGCATGCGTCTCAAACCACCATGCAACTCAGAAATGGCTGCTACCGGGCCTAAGCTTAAGCTTTCATGTGACCTCTTTCAACTTCCCATGTCACACCCACTCAAGATTCTTTACATTGCCAGAAAACTAGAGGGGACCTCAGTCCTGAGAATCACATTTGTGGCTTTTAGGGAGAGGAAGGGGCTTTTGGACTTACCTCATCCCTCCTCCAGCAGCCATAGCACACAGACTCCTGTGGCTGCTTCCTCCTCCCACACGGGGCAGGCACCGGCAGCCACAGGTTTCAAGCACCAGCCTTTGTGTGAACAACTAATGCAGCTGTATAACAACCCTACAGCAATAACTAATAACCTTGTAGGGAAAGGGTGCTCAGGGCCCCCTCAGGCAGCACACGGCCTGCAGTGGGTTGGGTTACAGTGAGGGAAGCCATGTTGCCACGATCTTCTTCATCTTCCTGCCATGGCCTGGATTTAGGGGACAGAAACATGTCCTGAAGAAAGGAAGGGGGAACATGGGGTAGGTGCGAGACCCCAGGCGAGAGGGTGAGTGGGCAGCTGGGGAGGGGAGTCCTCTGCCGGCTGGTGAGGCAGGTCGGAGGGACCAGGCCCCTGAGGGAGTGTGGCTGGGGCCTGCCGCCATCATGGTGGTTGGGGGGAGGGGCTGGCCCCTGTTCATAAACGAGTTAAAAGTCATGTCTGAAAACTTTTTTTGTGCCGCAGTTTGGAGGCTGGGTAGAGAAAAGGTTAGGAAGTGCTAGCTTAAATCCAGGATGGAGTTTTTCAAGGATAGGTTGTTACACACAGATTGATGCCACACTGTTGTCAACGTGCCAGGGGTAGTTTTAGCTGTCAGCTCTGTCAGAGTCTGCCAACCAACTTTAACTTGTTTTCTGACTTTTCCAAATGTTTTCCAAGTTTTTGCTTGCTGTGCTGAGGATAAATTGTCCCTCAGTTTCTGTAAAACCACATTTGTTTACTTGTTTTCTTTTCATTTCAATTTCTTTCTCTGGTTTTCCCTTTCTTGGGAAAAAAAAAAAGCATAAACCCTGCACCTTTGCCCAGCCATAATGTAAACACCGTTCACCTAAGCTGTCTCATAAACCACAGATATTCCTCATCCACCAGTGGCCACTTTGTGCAATGCGCTCTTGGCTCCCTCTTGAGCTGGGTATGCCTCCACCATGGCCCTACCCACGGTTATGGACAGCACGTGCAGCTACTCAGGAATAAACTGCTACAGCAGCTCTTTTCTGCCATTTCCTCCAGGTGAAGACCTCTTTCTTCTGGAATGAACATTTCTGAGGAAAAATCTTCTAGTTCTGTCAGAATTACCTGCCATGTGTGCAAGAGATTTGAAGAGGTGAGCTACAACCCTGCAGCTTTTCTCTCCTTCCCGGAGCCTCTCTCTTCCCACTCTGGTCTGATAGTGAATAACTCCATTTGGGAAAACAAGTCTCTCATTGCAAACACTGTAATTACAGTGAAATGACATTTAAGGAATGTTAAAAGGACAGGGGACTTCAAAGATTGAAACATTAGAAAGCTGTAATTGAGATTGTACAACTTTTGTGTATGCTTTCTGCTACATTTACTTGACTGTGTGGTTTTTTATTCACATATAAGATAGATGGTCCAGACATACTTCTGGTTTTCCCCGCAGTTCAATGTGTGGTCCCAGGCCTTGTTTACTGCCCAGAGTTATTCATTTCCTCTTCAGCTCTTTTAGAGCACTTTTTACAGTAACATTTATATATGTGACAAACCGGATTTAATTTATTTTTGTTATACCACCAGAATGTGAAGGGAAATGAGGGGCAGAAAGAAAAAAAGAAAAGCATCCTAATGTAACATTATAACAATTTTAGAATACTTACCATTACATCTTCATATTAATATATTAATTTGGTATTAACTACAGAAAATGGGTTCTTATGACCATTATTTTCTTAAAATGCGGCAAGGTAAAAATCTGGAGCAATTGGATCACCTGAGTGACATTAGTCAGTTATTGAAGTCAGTCATTTTGCTCCTTGGAATCCACTGAATTCATAGAAATAAGTACAAAAGACAATTTTAGATTCTGGCTACTTTCTATTTTCAGTGTATCTTAAAAAAAATACATCTTTTCAACGTACTCATAGTTGATACTGATTTTTTACTGATACTTGAGTTTATTATAAATGTTTTATGGAAATACCTGAGCTAAACTTTACATGTTCCTAGCATGGCCCTCTTTTGTCCTCAGCTTCAGCTAGTTTAGCACTTCAATGTATCCAACCCTTGAGTATCAATTTGGGCCCCCTGAAAATGAGGTACATATAAGTGACCATATATCATTGACTATGTGATTTGCCTGTCACCACATGATGACTTTAGTAATGGCACTTAGAGAATCCAGATCTCAGTCTTAAGTGGATTTAACTTTCCTATCACTTCCAGGAATCTCTGCCTCATTTATTACCTCCAGTTTCTCAATATGCGGAGATCCAGGAGAATCTGTTTTGCTATACAACCCTGATTCATCCCACAGTAGGTCAGAACTATGCAAGGAATAAGGCAAGATACTTGCAGAAAAAACTAGCACGTGATTATGTTATTAATGATATAATGCATATGAACAGGCAGAGTTCAATTTCAACTGAAGGAGTAACATTGATTCTGTAATCTCTTTTCCCGTGAGTCCTTAGCATTGAAATATGGGTAATTTTAGTATAGTTCCTGCCTGTCATCTTTCTAAAAGGCTCATAAATACAATGGAAAGCAGATCTTGCATTACACTGATATCCCCGTGGGTCAATCCTGAGTCTGGGACTTTTTGTACCATAGCACAGACCTCTCTATCTGAGCTAATGGAGCCGTTAACAGCAGTGGCAGCATTTACACGTGCTTTACCCATTGGCTTCCAATTGGAGTTTGCTCCACTTACATACTTTCTTTAGCCAGCCCTTTCCTTCTTTCCTTCCACCTAGTGGTGCTCCCTCCTGTATTTGGTCCCAGATCCTCCTTCAGTCTGCCTCCTCTCTCTATCAGAACTCAGTCTTTTTTGGTTCTTGGCTCCACTCCTCATCTGTTTATTCAGCCTCCCCGCACCTCAAATCTCAGTTTCATTCTTTCACCCACCAGTCTGCAGCTCTCGGTGAGGACTCCATCAGGCTTTTTGCCCCAGTTACTTTACACAAGAGAGGCTCTTCTACATTTGCATAACGCAGCTTTGCCTTTCACACAGCCAATGGAGCAAGGAGACAAACACGATGCCAACCCAAAACGGCTTGCAACAGACCAGAGCTCCAGCTACCAATATCATGCAGTTTGATGCAGTCCTTTTCAAAGGCTAGTAACTTGCCCAAGTCAGCCTAAGACAGCTTTCTACAACACAGAGAACTTCAGCCCAAAGGGCTGAGTTGGCAAGATTATAAGCAATCAGAAGTAGCAGGTTTGGAGCCATCTCAATAATCAGCTGTTTTACCTGCTCCACCTTTACTTAGATCACAAGTATTTTTCTGTACTTTGAGCTCAGGCAGGATATGAGGCCCTTCTCAAAAGGCAAAGTTGTTAGGCAATGCAGATGAATGAATGAGCATTCCTAACTTTCTATTTCACTTTCATTTAATCCTTTTTATTAAAAGGCACAGAAAGATTTACCCTTGAAATACCTTCTTCTGATTGTCTGCATCAGCCTCGGTACATACAGCTCCAGTCCTTTTTGCCTTGCTAACTTGTCAGACCTGTTTTTTAATAAGCTGTAAGTGTCTCTGAGCTAGGGTTTGTTCTATAAAAGGCTGCTGAACCCTTCTCTAGCACAGTAGGGAAAGTTAGCCTTGTCCTCTCAGGTATGTCTTGGAAAATTAATGAGAATGAATTTAGAAAATGAATTAGTGTAAATGTAGTGACGGAGGATAGAGGCATACAAACAAAACATTCCAGCATAGATTTGAGCATGAAGTTGGTGAACATAAGCTGCTCTGCAGTAGTTGCCTAGTAAATGAAATATAACATAGCCCTGTGTGAAATAAACTATTTCACATTTACCTCTACAGACTCACTTGCATACTGGTGGTAATTATAGTTGATATGCTGACATTCAAGCTTAGGTCACTGTCATTTATTTCTAGGCCTGTATGAGAATGAAGTGGCCCTACTTTTTATGTGTTGCACTTTGCAAGCAGGGTCATTGTCATTCTGCGTCCACCAAGTGTTTTATGACGGGTAACAGATCCACTATAAATTCACATTTCTAGTTAACTCAGAATTTTTTTCATAAACATTGCCAAGTAAACAAACACTTTTCCACCTCTTTTAGAGTCATCATCCTTGGAGGAAGTTGTCATGTTGTGATCCAGATCTACGAGTGGACCTGTCTTTGATGGCAGTGGTAAGTCTAAGACAGAACTATCAGGGTTTTCTCACTCCAAGTCATATAAAGCATAACAGTAAAACACGCAAGAGGAGGTTGTACATGATATATCACAAAATGTGGTTTGGCACCAAGCACAGTAACAGTTTAGGGAACAGGCTGTTCTTTAAATAATATGCTTTTGTTTTCATATTTTAATTCCTCATGCTTATGATTTACAGAAAAGGCTTTTTTCGTCGAAAAAAGCTGACCCACATCTAATGCATCAAAACGATGGCGTATGTGGTTTCTTTGTCAAACATTTCAATAAATCAGCTTTCTCAGGGGTATTTGTAGAATTCGCATTGGAATAGGATTGTGGGGGGTTTTTTTCATTTGAACCATGGGCTGGATTTTCACATGTTGATGTGTGTAGATGTACATGCACAAATTCACATACCTGGCTTTGAAAATCTGATCTTAAAAGCACAACAGGTGAGCGAACAATGTGGGAGACTGAAGGAAAACTTTAGTGTTCAGCTAAAAATATCAAAACAACTGGGACCTCAGAGGTGCTTGTCACCAAGCTTTAGCAGAGGTCAAGGGAGTGACTTGTAATTGGCACCTTTTGGATTTGATGTCATTAAGTAGCTAAACACATACCCAGCAGCTAATCCTAAAAAAACATTTGAGGTTCAAAGCTACACTTAATATTTTTGTCTGTTTTTCTGTCTCTCTTCCCTTTCATATGGAAGTTTCTTTTCTGACTGTCTTAGTGGGTGTTTATCCTGAAGACACTGTAATAACTATCGAGCAATGTCAACATGTCTGACTTAGAATTAAAGTCAGTAATAGAGGTAACCGCTTAGCTTAGTGTATGGTGAGAATACCTTGGGTGGAGGGCGTGGTTTGATCTTACTGCTATAGCCGGCTCTCTGGTTTTCTGTTTGCCATATGTTGCAAAGAATAGCTGAGTGATCGATGGACTTTCAATTCCATAACAAAATAAAAATTCAAAAAATTTGCTCTGAGTCATCCCTGAATGTATCATTTAAATTTAAATGAATTGTTTTGTTTCCTTTTTATATGGCTTAAAATTTCTAGAGACTCTTCTTACAGGCTTAGGTCAAATTTTAAATGAAAAATACTTGTTTCTGAGTGAAAATTCTGAAGTATTCTTAACCAAGAAGTATCAGCATTCCTGAAATCAGATATTTTTATTTTGAAAAGGAGCAGAAAAAAATGTTTAGCCATTTACAATACTTTCTGCATTATTTTACCAAATTATTGACTGAATCTGTTCTACTGACAAATAATTTTGGTTTCTTCAAAACTGTCAAAAAAACCCCAAAGGTTCTATTTCCATTTCATTTGTGAGGAAAAAAAAAAAAAGAACAAATTTTGATTTGAAAACAGGGAAGTAAAAGAGAGAGAAGACAAAAAGTAAAATGTATTTCCACAAGATGGACCATTGGAAACCAACTTCCCACATGTCTTTGAAGAAATACCTTCTTTTTCACTAAAATGTGCTGAAATATGGTAAGGCCAAGCAGTGTACGGGATATTACTAGGCAAACCTGCAAAAATGGGGCTTGCAGGAAAGTGTAAAGGGAAGTGGGTAAGAAAATTACTTCTTTGGTAGACTAAAAGCAGTGAACAACCATCCGGATTGTTAAGCAAAGTGGAGGCTGAGCGTGAATGGAAGGAAAACACTAATAAGGATAAAAGCTACTCGGGATAAACTGTGTTGGATTTAATGAGACTTGAGGAATCGGCCCTCATATGACTTCTCTCTTTCTGCAGCCCCTCATGTTGATAAGCATTGCTTATAAAACCCCATCATGATAATGCTAACCATTGTAAGTGTTGGGAGCAAGGGTGAAATCCTGGCCCTGTTGACATCATTAACAGTTCTGCCATTGATCTGAACCGGGTCAGGATCAGCCCAAATTAAAGCAGTAGTGTTGCTGACAAAAGACCACTCGTCAAAGGGAGGCCCAGTCATTCAGTTCGTCAATCCCGTGTGTTATATTCAACAAAGGTCAATAAGATAGAAGGTCTCGGATTTAGATCGCTAGGAAGATAGGCATGCCAGGCTGAAACAAGACTCCAGAGAAATCAAGGGACAGCATTATTTGGATATTTGCTGTATGGCTTGTTTGAGAATTTTTAAAATGTGCTTTATCCATATTCAAATCCAGTATAAACTGAAGTAAAGAATATGATCTCCGTGGGAAGAGGTCATGGAAACAATATCTGTGCACCTGCCTACAGATCTATGCAAGCATTTTCAAAACAGACATTTTGGAAACAGACAGCTACTGCTAATCTATTATTGTTTCCATGTAGATTTTTATATAAATCCTCTTCTTGTAAAATTCCACATACCCTGCCTAGCTTTGAATATGGGCAGAAGAAGCACAGTTGCAGCCTATGTAAATAAAATTTACAACCTGAATGGTTTAGGGATCTGGACTTAATAGGAGCAACTCTGTTAGAATTGTCTATTAATTATAAAATCTTTAATTCAAAAGGATATATATTCCTAATAGTTTGTAACTTTTTTACTGACTCAAACATTTTCTGCTTGATTTTATTTCCTTTAAGAAAATCTAAAAATGCAGTCTTAATAGTAGCCACAAACCTATCCTATCAATCAACTGTACCTGTTAATTTAAGATACAATCACTTGAACACGGTTTGATAATACATGCTGTGAAGCTCTGTGTGTGCGAGTGCACACGCATGTGTTTATCCGTACGTGCATTCTTTAATTTTCTTCCTGAGACCAGCACGCTTTGGAATGATATTTTAATTTATTATTATGAAAGGAATGGCAACTGGTTTTTAATGGTTACAGAATGGTGACTCACAGCACTGTCCCAGATGCTGTCACCGTCGCTATGAGAGCAGATTTGCAACATCTTGTCATAGGCACACATCAGTGCTCATGCCTGCTGCCTTCATCCCAGAGGACAGCCTAACACCTGCTGCTGGCAGCGTGCCGGCCCTTCGGGGAACAAATGTTCCATTGCTGCTGGGTGATAGGACAGGACAGACTCGAGATTTCAAGTGAACTGGCTAAAGGCACCCTAGGGCTTGGTGCACCCACCCCAGCACCCAGATGGTTGCCATTTCTTTAGGAATATTAGAGTGTGAGTGTTATGCTTATAGCTGTCTCCTATAAATAAAGAACAAGACAAAAATCAACAGCACCCTGGATGGTAAGATTTCTAGCATTAGCTGTAGCTCCCTAGGAAAAAAAAGGTCACATTTTTCCATTCAATATTATACTGCTGGAGTAATATGCGTCTACTTCGTATTTATTCACAAGGAGCTTAGAAGAGTGTGTTAAAGATTTTTTTTACATCAGAATATAAGTGCAATACACTTCTGGAAGGATAATGTGCTTCTCCCCTGCAGTATATCTTTAACCTTATGCAATATATCTTTAACCTTATGCAATATCAAATCCTAGACAAAATAGACATAGTTTTTATTTTTCACGTAGTGTTCAGCTGCCATACTTTTATGTTGCCAGATGTACTATATTAAGATGAGATGTAAGGAAAAAAAAAAAAAGTGGGTAAATATATTTTGCAAGTGTTTCTTTTAAAAGTGTTTTTCAATACACCTCTCCCAGAGTTTTAAAATAAAACATACTGTGCCTTAGCTCTGGAGAGCCCAAGTTTCTCACTGAGGTCAAGGAGAGCTAAAAGAACTCCTGGCTTGGAATAAGCAGCTCAGTGCATTTCAGGATCGGGTCTTTCAGATAGTACATAATGTGTTTCTTTCCATTTATTAACATTCCACATCCAGTGTGGTGATAATACGAGTGTTATGATGTCTTCACTTCATGTGGATTGAATAGCAGGCTAATAAAGATGAGGGTGGTGCTTTTTTCAGCTATTATACTCAAATTTCAAATAAGACCATTTTTATTCTCTGCTTTTGAAAAGGCTTTTTGTCCACATTATTCCCCAAAGCGTAGATCAAACCCACGTCATGTTTCTGAGAGAGGTGCCATCCAGGATGCAGTTCATTAGTATTTCAGCTACTGCAATATAGTTTTGATACTCTTTTGCATTTCAGTCTTTGCACAGGAATTTGCTCCTGTGAAAATGGGATCCTTTAAAAATAAAAAGATTGATCTTCTTATATTTATAGGAGGGTGGCTTGATCCGAAGCCTCTAGATTGTTGCAGTTTAATTCAATGTGGTTTAAATCAACGTGCAGTGGAGCAAGACCCAGGTGATATTTCACTTTCACTGCAGTATGCTGCACTTTTCTGCAACAAATCAATCTAATCTACATCACAATACGCTGAGCGACACCCTGAACTACCAACAGGAGAATTCTGGATGACTTTCACCAGTTAAAAATACCCTCTTTTTCTCTTGTTAGAGAGGTTAATGGTTGGGATATATCTCTGTAAATTCTTAGGAAAGAACAGCATCACAGAAACAGTGTCCGCTCTCTTTCTGGGTCTTTAAACACGTGTTCGTATGTTATTCTTTCTGATGGTCTGTAAATGAAGTTTCCAGGTAAAGCAAATTCATAATAATCTCTCTGCTAGCGATCCCACAATTGGCTCTGGGCAAATCGCATTGTTTTTCTTTGTCCCCTAATTGTTTCTGTAAAATGATGCTAATAATATCCACAACAGAGAGATGTTGGGTGAATCCGTGTGCCTGCAGAGGACTTTGAAGATGAAAAGACTTATTTAAATGTTACACACTGACACTATTATTATTAAAGATTAAGAGTGCATTCTGCCCTCAGATGGACATGCGCAGCTGCTGCTATTCCTATTGTCCGTGTTTACACAAATAACCGTGCAATGGTGCAGAGACGTACAAATCTAGAGACTTAAGTTCAGCAAGTCAGCTTCACTGGAGCAAAGACAACGTTTTTATGTGCAGATGGCAGGCATGCAAATTTGGTATGATCACAATTTAGAGGTGCTTGTAAAGCATTTGCGTCGAATGAACTCTTTTCAGCTTCTGTTTCTACAATGATATTAACTACAATGAGTGAAATTAGAATGAAAGAGCAGGAAAAATATTTATGATAAACCTTTGGGTAAATCTCCTAATCAAAAGCGGCCAGCGCTAGGGCAGTCCTGGTGATAGAGATCTGGATATGATTCAGAGGTCAGGCTGAGCTCTCATGTCACATTTGGGTCATGCTGCAAGAATCTTCTCTTTTGCAAGGCTTACTTGTAAACGGTGGAGTATCCTGGGTCCTGCTGTAGGAAATGAGCCCCAAAGCTTTGATGAATCTTAAAGGGCACTTCTAATCCTGAATTTCTGTTCAAACTGAAAAAAATTATGGAAGCCCTGTTATCACTTAAACATTGCATTCTATTTTGGCATTGTTAAAACAGGGTTTTTTCACTGTCCTGCGTGTAGTCTTTACAGAGGATTTACAAGCTAATCTTTTTGATTGTGCCATGTCACTCTTATGAAATTCAACTGCAGTCCTATAGTCACACTGCCTTTGATTAGCTCACCACATGTAACAATAGCAAGATTTGGTCTAACAAGTAGAAACTTAGCCTTGTACTCGAATAAAAATCAAAAGGAGAGTCTCCCTAAATAGATTGTCATCTTCAACTTTTCAATGTAAACTGCTTTGCTTTAATTCCCTTTTTATGGTTGCTTCAGTACACTTGCAAAATAAGGATCATCTGAATTCAGAAAAGGAATAAAGAAAACTGCCACTCGGTTGTTGTTTTAAAGATAGTGCATTTATTGCTTTATGTTCAGAGCATTCTGTGAAGTGAGCAGAAATGAGGCTGATCCATGCAAGAACCAGGGTTTCAGAGTTCAAAGAAATAAACAAGTTCCTGCAGTTCACGATACCTTTCAATACATTTATTAAGGACAAGAATAAGTAAATGAGTAACAGGAGATACATGCATCTTCAAAATCTAACCACCCAGACCTGCTGCTTTTTTAAATAAAAAGATTAAAAGTGGCTCATGGTTTGAGAACTCACCACTAGTACGGAAGCACTTGGCATTAAGATAAGGGAAGCCAGAGAGTGTGGGTCAAGCTGACTGACAGAGCAAGCTAGTGTCTGAGCAGCTGCGCAACTGCTTAAAGGGCTCTCCTTGCCTTTTAAAGTTTAAGACAAAAACAAGGGAAAAATAAAATCCTTCATTAAGGCTCTGTTGCCCTGGATAACCAAGAACAGATTCTGGGTGGTCCCCATAAAATTTCTTTTTAACTTGATAGCCAGACTCATGAGTACTTTTCCAACAGTTGTAGGAGATGAAATGACACTGAATTAATTTCCTTTTTCTTAAATAACAGGAATGAAAGGAACAGTTAGACCTCTATGCAACCGCCTTTGAAATCATCACTATTGGGCTTGTCTGCATGTTCTATGCTATGTTATGTATTTGCATGGTCTGGCTCTCCTTTGGGCTAAACAGCTGATCTTGGTAACCTGGGATGCCTCACTTGAGCACAGTAGATCATTTGGGCTGGCTGGTGTTCACAAAGTTCACTGCTAAATGCAAAGATATTTAACAGTGGTAAAATATGTGACCAGCTCACCTGGTTTCTTAGAAAGAGTAGTCATCTGCCATCTCCAGGTCATGTTCTCCTGCACTGTAGAAACCGTATACACATGATACAAACCTATTAGGTGACAATTGCTAAAACCATTAGTTGAACTGGCTACCTTATGTACAAGGTCCCCAAACAAGCTAAATATTTGACAATGTGGTAAACAAGAAATCGTCAGAATCAAGGGGGGATTTTTCCTACTATTCTTTCAAAATGTTAATGATGCATTTTACAGTCATTTCTTTCTTAGAAAACCTATTCCTAACCTAGGAAAACTTTAGTTTCATGACTGCTCAAGTTCTGAGCTTGTTCTTGTCTCCTCTTCACGATACAGCTGTACTGCCTAATAAAGTCTGCCACCCTGCGCTGCCCCCCATTACTCGTTATCACTCCTTCACTATATCTTCCTTTTCCAAAGATCTGGTCTGGAATTCCTTTATGGAATAACCTTCCTTATCTAGTGGAGACAAAATGAGCTGGATGGTTGGCCTTCTTCGAATGAACGCACCACCTTTGGACTAACATGGGTAAGAGAGGTCTCCCAAGAGCAGCCATGTCACCAGACAGTAGCAATAGCAAGACAGCAGGGATGGACTGCAGGAGTTGGGCTGTGACCTCCTTTAGCCGAGCTTCTGCTGAAAGAGGTTGTGTGAAAAGGGACCACTGTGGCAGTGTATTCATACCCTCAGTCTGTACTCATGATGCAAAGCAGGCAATATAACAGCAGGGAAATAAAATTAACATCTTATTGCAGATATTATATGAAAGTAAATAAGAAGAAAATACAGTTATTAGCTCTTTATTGGTTTTGGTGGACAACTAACCAGAAACATGCACTTCACAACCTGAAATTACTTTAATGGCTCTCATCTGTGCATCACTGCGATTAGGTCTAGACAAACGAACTGTCCTCTAGCTTGGCTGAGCATGTCTGCATTGTGCACAGCCTGCCTGGCATATATTCCTTAACTGCTTGAAAAATTATGTCAGTTCTATGAGTCTCTTCATCAGTATTGAATGAAAACAGGTTTAGTAACACTCAGGGCTGATATAATCCCCTGCCTCTTCAAAGCATCCTACTGCGCAATTGGCTTAATTATCTGTTACTTCACAGCATCCTTTCCATTGTACAAAACAAGATAGAAAAGGAAAAAAAAAAACCTCCATGAGGCTCTGGAGCAAATGGCTAGAAAGGCAACAGTGAGCGTTGATCTGCTGAAATACGATTGAAGATATGTCCCAGTCACCCTTACATAATTAGAGTCAACACACTTGTAAGAGAGAGAGAGCCAAATTCTGACATCGGCATCTTGGTTTTACCTTTACACATATACATATAAAACCATGGTCTTATCAGGGAACTCAGTCTCAGGTAAGTGGAAAGGTGACAACTCCGTTTGTTATTGACAGGGCAAATGAACATAGGCAAGAAAAAAATGTAAATGTGTTTGTTGGAACATGTTTGTGTTAAGAAATAGTTGCATTTTTAAGTATTAGAAAGAAAGTACCGTTGATAAGAGGTATTCTCAGAAAATATTCTTAATTTGGAAACTGTATTTAAGGAATCAATTTATGTTCTTTTGCAATCAAATTCCAAACTGCCCGTATTCTGGGTTGCCTTTCCCTTCTTTGTCAAAGAAGTGAAGTAAATTTCTGTAGTTTGCAGGTGTTTATTTTGAAATAAGACAGGTTGCAGGCAGTGAACTTTTCATTTTCAAAGAGAAAAATTCAGTAAGGAGAAATAAGATTCTTGGAAGCTGAAGGTAGTCTTGTGTCTGGTTTTTTGCATTCCTAGCACTGCTTTGTTATTTATACTAATGGTATTAATAATCAAGGAAGAGCTGTGGGGTAGCTTTGAGATTAAAAGGCTTTCAGTTCTCAGTTGCTGGGTGAAACCCTGCGAGTTGTAACTACCTCAAAGCTCTTAAGTGATCTCTATGGTATACACAAATTATCTTGATTTAGTTCCTTCGAGATAGGTGTTTCACCACTGTTCCGTTTGGCGGGGAGGGTATCCCCTCTGAAGACAGAAGTGAAAAATTAATAGATTTCTATGACTATTCAGATATTTAGCTGATTTCTGTTTTCCTCAAGTTGCATCCATTCTTTTGTCTGGAATAGCATGGCAGTGGAGTTTCCTTAGAGTGATGATTTCCCAAAATATAATTTCTAACAAGAACAAGAACAGATATATCCAAGAAAAAAAAAAAATGCTACTTGGACAGAAACTTTATTCTGCATTCACCTGCACAGACATTAAAAACCTCCATGTGGCCAATAATGACTCTTCCATGGCTTCAGATAATTCAAGGACACTTTCCAGCCCAGTTACTATTCAGCCATGAGACAGTCTCAGAGAAATCACTATCTCATCATAGAAAAATTACAGTCAGTAAAGTAAAATCAAAACGAGCAAGTTATCATTAAATATTTGCTTAGTTCTAGGTGACAGTCAAAGCAAGAAAGACCAAGTATTTGAATGGGCATGAAGTCAGCTCATCGTTATTTGTCCTGTAAGAAGTGCTGGAGCCACATTGGTGGATTGCTGGACATCCTACTGTGCCTGTTGTTGTGAGAATAGTTGAAGGACTTCAGCTTTTGAGTCAGAGCCATTTCACTCACTATGTGATTCAATTTTTTTTTTTTTTAATTTACAACAGCAATGGTTTTATTAAAAACAAAACAAAACAAAACAAAACAAAAAACCCAACAACAAACCCCCAACATTCAGAACAAGGAGAAATTAGAAGAAAAATTACCATAGAAGTGCTTTTCCTTAGGAGACCATTGCTTACTCTAAGATGTAATTCAGATCTCCACTTTTTCCCTTGCCTTGATTGTCACGTGTTTATGGCTCCTACCTTCGGTTTTGTACCATGTTCATCATTCCAGATCCTGGGCATCTTCCAACAGTGACTATTCCAGATGCAAGGATCGGTCACATATTGTTTGTTCCCTTGTTCCCAGAAGAGGCAGCCTCTATGATGAGTAAATTATTTTGGTAAAGGAATCATTTTGGGGGGATTAGGTAGCGCTTGTGTGTCCTGAGTAAACACCTAGAAAAAATATTGCCATTGCAAAGGTTTATGGAATATTTCTTGTAATTTCTTTGTCTTTTCTGCCAGAAAACAGTCCTTGGGAAATTCTGGTTATCAATGTCATAAGAACATAAGATAAGCCTTTCTGCATATTTGATCCATCTAACCTGGCATTCTCCCTACTAAAGGAGTCAGAAGTGAATTCTAAAAGTAAAGTATAAAAGCAGCACTAGAGTGACCTTCCCATTGTGTAATCATTCTGTTTTTCAGCAATCAGTAGTTTAAGGGCTCGAGGCTGCAGCTGGGTCATCCTGCCTAATGGCTATCAGTAGTGATATTCTCCATCAATTTGTTTAACTCCTTTTTTGTATCATCAGATTTATTATTCTTCAGAACACTGATGGGGCTTAGGATTGAATCATTGCAAGAGTACACTATACATTATTTATATTCAAAATATTTAATGCCTACCTCAACAATATAGATTTACTTGTTCTAAGATTACATATGAGGTTGATATTCGTGCTTGAGTAAACATACAGTTACTAGTTAACAAAAATAACACCTTCACTGCTTGAGTGCAATTTTCCAGTGACCCGTAAGACCAATCATTCTAGGCTCTCTGCAATCTTAAGCTCAGTGTGAGTTTAACCTCCTTCCATGGGTCCACAGATACGGCAGCCATAGAAGAACAGATGAACTTACCTAAAAGAAGAAAGCGTAAAATGCAAGCATAAATTTAAATGACCGCATGGTAAAAGCAAAAATTTGCTGGACACTTTTAAAACACAGGAGGCTGAAATGAGAGCTGAGAATGACAGAGAGGGCAGGTACTGATACCCATACTAAAAGAAGTACAACAAAGGCATTTGCTATAAGTTCTCATGGAAAGCCTTTTAGACAAATTAATTAAGCAATAAGACATGACAGGGTGTGAATCACTTGGTAATGATTTACGCCTATTGTGTTGTTAGGCAGAAGGCCAAAGGCCGAGTGCTGTCAAATCACCTAGGTGTAAATTATCATTTGATAATTTGAGCCCTGGAGTGCGTTATTGTAATTAGAAAGTGTTCTATCATAAAAGTTTGCTACTTCATTCCATTTTTTTCCATTCTCTGCTACATTTTGATACTTAGAATTCTATCATTAAAAATTGAATTTTTTTTTGCTAGATTATTTCAGACAACTAACATCCTGAGAGGCTTTAGATAACAAACCTTGTCATATAGCACAATGCATAGCAAAGAAGTCAATGCAGGCATGTCATCACTGTAATTTAATCACTGTGCCTTCATTCATAAAGCCAGTTATAGACAAAGAGAGGTATTAGGGTTATAGGGGAATGTGCAATTTAAAATTAGTTCGGTTAGATGCAGAGCCGATGAAGAGGACTGAGGCAGCTTTTACTTTTCGCATTAAATAGTGCAAAAAAGATGAGGAGAAAATAACATGAATTCTTCCAAGTTGCAGCATCCAGACAGCTGTGGAAACCACAAGGAAAAGGCAGCTCAGAAACTGAGAGAAGCAAAGTCCAGGAAGGGCAGTTCAACACAAAGATGTGATCACCATCTCTGACTTTGGAAATTCATACGAGGGAAGTTGTCAGAACCTGGGAGAAGGTATCACTGTCTACCTGCCTACTTGTTCTGTTCTTATACGCTTCTTTCAGCTGCTCGCTACTATTGGATATATTGGATATTGAAGTAGCAGGGTCTCCAGTTTGAGAGAGTACTTAGAGTTGGCTTCCCGACTGCTCGAGGAACTAATTTTTGAGACTTATTTTACCTCCAGAAGGAGCAGAGTGCCTGAACTATTTAGACTTAATTTATAGTGATGGGGACCAAATATAATTGTCTTAGAGTTGTTAGTCATATTACATGTACCAAGCAGAAGAAAGATCTTTGCCAGGTCTGGCATAGAAATGGATGTCACTACAGCCTCTTTTTCCCTATTGTTTCATCTATGGCCCCAACATAGTTAGGGAAAATTATTTTATCAAATCCAACTCTTGCTTCCTAAGGATTAACCAAGGTCACAGTCATATGCAATAGAACATTCTGAATGTTCTTGCATGACTAGATGACAACAGCCTTCACTGCAGACTTCCTAACACTAAAATGATTGCCCACTGATAAAAAGCAGTCCCAGGATGCAATCAAGAGAACATCTTTCCAAGCATTAGACACACTCAGAAAAAGAGAATTATACCAGGCTGTTACCTCATTGGTCAGCCATGATTTCAAAACCATCTTGTAAGTGATGTAACTGTAAAAACAGAATGTCTCAAATCTGTTCTGATAAACTACTGGTCTTAAAATTATTTTTCTGGAGTTCACTTTTAATGTTTGCTTATTGATGGCATATGCTCCTTTTTTGTTGTGATTCTTTTTGCATCTATTTTTTTACCCTCATTTCATGTTGTCACAAAAGCTGCCACGCATCCTATTACATTTAGTTAATCAGAAGGATCCAGATAGCGTGATAGTTGGTTTTACCATCCGTCTAGCATATTATTAGTAGGTTAGGGTTTGGAAAATTGACAGAGAAACAGATGTTGGGATTATTTTATGTAGCTTGAATACCATAATGATATACAGTTGTCAGAAGCTTCTATTTTCTTATTTTAGGAAGATGATTATTTTATGGAGGAAATGGCTCAACTTTTTACAAGCCAGAGGGGAGAGAAAAATAAAATGAAAGACCTGATGAAAAAATCTAAGGAAAGAGTGACAAATGTTTATTTTGTGCCTAAAATTCTGTGCAGGACACATGCAATTTATGAAATTGTTCTATGGGAATAATCCTGGCTGTGCCTGTTTCCCTCACAGATACATATTTAATGACATAGGGAAAATAAATCTCATGATCTGCATATCCTCAGTCTGCTGTAAAGTGTGACAGGAAGGAGACACCATTTTTGTTAGTTGCAGCTTAATAATGTAATATGCAGAGGTTTCTCCCGTTCTAGGAAGGAAACAGTGAGCTTGAAAATAAAGAACTTGAACATGCTTGGCATGTCTTCATTCTGTTTTAGCTATGCTTATCAGTCACAGTGGAGAAAAAAGATCTAGCTGATGTCCAAAGGACAGAGGTCAAAAAAACTTTATTTCCATTTTTTTCCACATTTAGTGTCTTACTATTGGACTTCTAGATATGAAATAACAAGATCAAAGCGTTTTTTAATTGCTTATGAGTTTTGTTGCTTTGTTTCCTGGCCACCTGCCAGAAACATTTTACATTTTAGGAAGAACCTGAGGAACAGTGGAAAATACTGTGAAAAGGACATAGTAGTCAGTGCTTTGATGCATACCTCTAAGAATGAATATCCATTCCCACATTTCTTTGCCTCTAATTCCTCTTTTTCCTGCCTATTTCGTCACTGCATGTTATTGCCAGATGTGGATAAGAATTCAATATCTGGTAAGACAATTATATTTGGTCCCCATCACTATAAATTAAGTCTAAATAGTTCAGGCACTCTGCTCCTTCTGGAGGTAAAATAAGTCTCAAAAATTAGTTCCTTGAGCAGTGTGGAAGCCAGTATCTCTATCTCTTTTCATCCAACATTCATGAGCAGGGCTTGATACTTCTACCACTGGCATACGTGAGAACACTCTCTGACTGGAAAAAAATATAGCAAACAGAGTTGTATGTAGATTGATGTGGTACTTCACTGAGTGCAAAGTAGAGAGAAACTTTCCTACACATAGATGCACATTCACATGTAAGCACATATCCACAGAGAGATATGTTATATGACTTCCAAAATCACTCTTATTTAACAAAATAGAAAACATCAATGTTCGGTCTTTAAAAAGCACATGAAAATGGTTATGAATGGAGTAATTTGCACAAGAAGATATAGTCAAATAAATCCCTAGGAAATTTGCAAACATCTTTATTATTAATATCAAATTTTCTCTTTTTTTGTTAAAGGCATAAATCTCCGCAATGAAATAGAGTTCGTCACCTCCAGATTTATGTTCTTAGCAGGTTTTAGATCTTTATGGATGCCTCCCAAAAATCTAATAAGTAATAAAGAAGTACTGATCTAATAAAGTCAACAGGTAGTTGATGCAATATTTGAATTTAGACTACGCTTTTTAATTATAGGGTTACACCATGTAATATATAGAACTGCGTCTGGACATTTGTCAGTATTATCTCCTTTCGATTTATTTACCAAGCCATTGGTTTCTAGCTAGTATAACTTAATTCAAAGGCAACTGGGAAGAGACGTATCTGATAGTAAAGCTATTTTCGTTAAGATATTTAAGAATAAGAGTGTGCATTTTTTCCATGCAGTTTTAATCAAAACTGCACTATTCATCATACTCTAAAACAACAATGGTTATTGCCAGTATTACCATAAGATTATTAGATTAATCCATTCATTAAATTATTTATTCTTTCTTCTCTGTCCTTTTATTTATTTTAAAATATTAATTTCATGGGTGTTATTGACAATGAAGAACAAATAAAAGAGAGTCAGCTAACCATCAGCTGCTCAATGTGCTCCAATTCTGTTCTCACAGGAGCATGTTGTTATTATTCAGCTATGCCCAGTCATTCTTTCAAATAAAACAATTTAGATATTAGCAAAAGGTTCAAATGAAAATTCTAGATCCAAGCCTCTTAGTCCTGGGGAAGACCCCCTTTCAAACTTCTGTATCTTTTTGTCATAGCCTAGTCCCAGGCTCCAAATTCAGATTAATCCAGGATATTGAAGTAAATATGATCTGAGTCTTAACTTTGTAATTATGGTCCACGTTAGCAACATCCAGTGACTTCATAACATCTAAAAACAACAAACACGGAAATGCTAATAGAGTCTTTCAAGGTTTGTTACGAAAGCTTGTAGGATTTACCAATCATTATTGTAAGAGACAAAGCAGAAATAGTGGCCATTTGAAATATTTGAGAAGTGTTAGTGTAGTTTTACAAGATTAAACTACACTCGAAAAGAATGTGAAAGAATTAGCTGTCAAAGATAGTAGACAGGGACTAAGGCTACAAAGAAATGAATTGGGATCACTTCAAACAGATTTTTTTGTCCTTGAGATAGATGTGTAGAACTGGATTCTGAGATTATTCATTTCCTTGGAGAACTAACCAGAATAATGTGATAGTCTTTATAGCGCTCAGTTTAACATAAACAGAAACAGTAATTAAGCATTCTTATATATTGAACAGATCTTTACTGGGAAACACTAAAGACAGCAGTCAGCATGATACAGATTGTTCTGTAACTTTGACCTACAAGTACATTTTATAGCTGAACCGGTGTCAGGATTCTGTCTGGCTGCTGCACTGGCCTCAAAATACAGCCCAGCTACCTTGTACTACTTGCAAGCAATTTAGAGATAGAATATTTTGGGTATCATAAATGAGCAACATCTATTCCCAGGGCAAGGCAAGTCTATTTCACAAGTTACTTTATGGACCATATGGTTATACTCGGTTACGTTCAGTCACATAACATCACATAAAGCAACTTAATCCAGTATATTCAGATACCATGCAACGCAAATGGAGCATCATTTCCAAGCTTTAAAGGAGCCTTGTCTTTTCCCCTGAGGAGCATGGTGTAGACTATAGTTTTAAGTCAAACTTCGCATAAACTTTTAACACTCTTTTAAAAAAAGCACGTCAGCCTCTAACTTAGTGTGATGCAACTTATTATCTGTATGTGTGAGTATAAAGAAGGCACTCTAGTATTCTTCTAAAAGTATGCCAAAAAGAGAAAATGAAATGCAACCAGTAAAAAGATGTCAGAATTGGTTTAGGTTTTTAGTATGGTCCTTGCCAAAACCGGCAAAGCATCCCTGAGGCCTCCTTATCCGGTGTGCTGAGCTGAAGCCTTCTGGAAACAGCAGTCTCAAAGGTTGCTAAGCCAGACTCTCTCTTAGATAATTTTAAGGCTTATAACTAGGACATTTTAGTACTATACCGGGAAATAGTTCTTAGTCTCAAATATGGCAGATATTGCATGTAATTATGGGGTGTGCAAGACAGAAAACATTGCTCAAGAGGCAAGGAAAGAGTTAAGCATTATGCACTCAAAGGTAGGATTCAGTCCCAGGCTAACAGCCCTCCAACAGAACTTCCCATTGTTCACAGGTCTGGTAAGCTCCTGGGGTAAAGTACCTTTTTGGCTGTTGATATCAGGAATGCTATCACTTTTGTGATATAATTTGGTTTTCTGTCTAATTACATCCTGGCAAAAGCATATTTCTAATAGCATAGCTAGAATTTTCTGTTTAAAATGCATTGTTGACTTTACACTGGAATGCCGTATTTGGTTACATTCCACCCTCATTATAGAGCTCTCTGTACATCCCTGAGCACAATAGCATTATTATGCACTACCTTGGCCTCCAGGTCATGAACTACAATTATCTCTTTTCATGGCAACAATCTTTATAACCTAGAAACTACTCCCAGGGACAACATTATAAAGAAGGATTGGCATATGCATAAATAAAGATGAATAGATATTGGCACTCCTCAGAGTTTTTACCATTGATTATGGAATGTTGATTAATGCCATAATCACTACCTCCCCTCGTAAGCGATAGCGGCATTTTGTGCTGGCTTCACTTCTCTGTCTTCACATCTGCTGCTTTCTCTCCAGTCCCTGGCTCTTGTCACCCATCTGATTCATCCTCGTAGCACGATGACAAAAGTCACAATGTTTGGTTGCCAGCGAGAAAATTTCAGAGGAACAATTTTGAATCTGATTGTTCTCGACTAACATGCTGCTCCAACGGATTATAGCACTTTTATATGCGGTTGCTTTTTGCTAGGTCCATCTGTCTGCTCTCCAAGCTGTGCTCCTAAGATTTGACATTTCAGGCAGTTCTGATTCTGTTTTCTCTCGTTCAGTTTCAGTTTTTAAGAACAAAAATCCAGTTAGTAAGGTTATTTGGGGAGCAGTAAGCAAAAAGTAAGACTATTATTATCATCACTTTTTCAAGTGATTAATGACAATGCTTTGTATTTCCTTGCCATTACTTTAAAATAAAATTATCTACAACTCATCTACAAGACAAATGAGTAAATAGCACCTGCATTGCATGTAAGTAACTCAAATCCAGGAATCCAACATTCAATAAACCAGTGTCATCCACAGAAAGAGCTTATGAATCTTAACAGCTGCTCCCAAAGCACAAATTACTACAATATTCCCTGTCCTCATTAGATCAGTGATTTGGAATTTCATCTTTACTTTATATAGGTTGCTTACCTGCATTTAAAAGTAGTGAATGACTTGTGAAATGCAGCTACATTTTAACAGATGTGGCCACAGACTTGATAGAACATGATCAGAAGTGCTAGCAATAGAGATGGCTCTGCAGAAAGAGGGCTATGCTAGAAAAGTATGTCAGAGTGAAATAATGAATTTACATGCATTGTCATTTTATGCAACATATGTTCATTTTTTAAATACTTGCCTTGCCAGAAGCTAAGGAACCAGCCATAAAGATAAACTAAACCAGACAATGTCTGCTAAAGTTTAGAGTAAAAATTGCTCCAAGTCGTACTGCACTGTTCTAGTTGTCTTCCTCTACCATTTAAAGCATATAGTCATATCAACTTGATTAGGTTAGTCCAAACATGCTAGATGAAAATTATTTGGTATTGGTATCAGGGATGTCTTCTCATCAGTTGAGAAGAAAATGCTTGAGGGGAGCTTGTTAGCTAACACCAGCACAGGTTTTGTCTATATTAATGTCCAGTGAGGCTTATGTATATATACATATCTTCTGTATCTAGTTTGTCTGGGACAAGTAGAACAAATGGACTTTGTCCCTTTGGTCCCTCTGCTGTGGGCAAGGTTTCCGAAAAATTGCATTATCCTTAAATGCCACAGGTTCCCTCTTGCAACAGAGTAGCTAGGAGCAGGAGGGGAGTAAAATGCATAGACAAAAGGTGTAAAAAGATGCCAAAGCCAGCAAAAATGAACCTGAAGGTTTTGTTGATTGTGGAGAACGGCAGAGGAGAGAAAGCTGGGCCCTGAAACTAATTGCTCAAATAATAAGAACATACATTTAAAGAATATTCTTTCATTTTCTATGTCAAAAGATGATTGACTTTTTCTTCTTTTTTTTTTTTTGTGGTAAATAAAGGCATGTATTGGATACATAATAACAGGTTAATAAAAGATTTTATGAAACTGTTCAGAGACAGGGAATTTTCAAAAGAAGTAGAGGTTGTACAGATATTATTGTATCCCTTTCATGCAGGAGTTGGCAGAAGGAAGAAAAAAGTTAGCAACCTAGTAGTTCTACTTCTCTGAAGATATCTCAGTGCAGGACTGTTATTCTTAAAGTTTTTGTGTCCTAGCACAATAATGTGGCATGTGGATAACGAACCCAGCCCTTAAGTCTTGTTTTTCTAAAAGGCTTGTAGACCCATGTCAACATGCTGGCTGCATGAAGTGACCCATTCCTATGAGCCCCCAGAACATTCAAGCCAGTTTCTTTCTAAAGTGGGAATTCATTCTCCTTGAGACTTGCCAAAAGCTTTGGCTACATGCTGATTCAGGTAAAAAAAAAAAAAATGCAAAAATCCTCAAGGTGTGTTTAAATACATGTTAGCACAGGGAATTATTCACACTGAGAAGGACTCCCATAGGGTGGATACAGAGCAAATCCCTTTAACATTTGTTGCCTGCAATCCAGAGGGGTCAGTGAACAGCAAGTGTGTCCTCTCCATGGTAAATGAGAGCAGCAGAATGGAATGATAAATACTATCCTACTTTCTGTAAAAAGTTTGCATTGAAGGAGAGTAACTGCCTCGAAGGATTCCTCAAAACTTGGAAAATAATGAACAGTTTAATTGGATGCATGAAAGGGGTGAAATGCAGAAAAGGACTAGCACAGCAGGAAAACCAAGTTTATCTAGTAGAGTAAGGAGCATCATATTCTCAAAGCATCTGACAAATGAGACAGGAGCTGCTGTGTTTTCATGCTTTTCCATTTTTATAACTGCATACCCACAGTGAATACAGTTTTATGTAGAAGGAACTGCCTCTGACAGACACAAAATTATCTTAGCACCAGCATAATTTATTACCTGCTCCTATGCTGATTTACACACAAGAGAAACTAAAGTTCCTGGTAAGGTCTGCTGTACCTTTAAAGAATTTAGGCTTACTGCCTGAACTTCAGGGATTCTTTATCTGATGATCTTCACTGAAAACATAACATCTGAACTGAGCTGACTTGAACACAGTTATGTCCAAAGAGAATCAGGAATTCTTCCCCTATTCCCCCTATTCCTGGATAAAAGCAGAAAATAATTACATCCCTCTTTTTACAGGATGCCTGTTATGGACAAATATCATCTAAAAGGGAGTCCAGAATAATACCATTCAGCCTAGTGACAGACTGCATAGGTAAACTAGTACTGAACTTAGCTCTGTATGTCTGTGGTAGCAGAGGTGACAAGAGAATACCATTTGCAGTAAGGCAGCCAAAGAGCAATGACAGCAGGCATGATGGTAGCTGCAAAGTGCCAGCAGACTCAGCTTTAGAACAGATTTGCCAAGACTGCCGCACCATGTGATGACACAGATTCCATGCTGAATGCACAGTGACATGCAAAATGTCTCCTAGTGGTGTCGGGGCTTCACCAGTTAACTCCTCTAATAGCTACTCTCCCCTGCGTTTGTACTGTTTCGCCAGCTGTTGTGCATCTCCTGTTCAGGAGACGACACTGGCAAAGTGGAAGCATCATTAGGGAAAAGCAACAATATATGGATGGGAGAAGGGGGGTGTTTTAAATAATGAGCATGCGTGTGTCTACACACACAGCGAGCGCTATCTTATTTAGTTACTTGAGCTTAATTTGCCTTTTGTACCATTCTGTACCAAGGAGCTCTTGGAAGTGCAGAGTGTTCTGGAGCATACAAGAGCAAATGCACCAAGCACAAAGTCAGTTCCACTTGGCAATGCAAAGAAACTCTAAGGTGGAGAAAATTCCTATTCAGTGAAGAGTCAGCTCAGCAGTCCAGCCTTACTTTTCACTCCTGGTTGTCTTCCAGGGCTGAAGACATTCACCTGATGCCATCATGATCCATGACTGCTGAATGGCCCCTTGAAGTTTATTGCATCCAGCTAGAACTGCCTTTGGGCAGCCTCAAGACAAGACAGTTGAAACAAGCCGTTCTATGGGAATCAGGGCTAATGAAGACTGGACTTCTCTATTAATTTATGTCTTGGAGTAACTTTCTTTGGTGATACAAGCTCCAACTGAGGCTTCTGTGATGCTAGGAAGGAGCAATCCTCTGAGGATTCTCTGACATCTAATACCATCAGCTTGAGTGATAAATGCTTCCTTAGAGTATGTATAGGTTCACACAGTAGGTCTTTCTCTTCTAAACAAATACTGATTTTTACCCAACTTGGAGAACCTTAGCTGTCCTTAAGACATGTCTGAAATTCAAAAAGTATTAAAGGACACAATGCAGACAGATAGTAGATGCCCCACCTAAAACCTGTCCCCTCAGCAGCCTGGTTCTGCAGGTCTTCCTTCTGTATGAAGGGTAGTTAAAAGTAAGGTAAGCATTATTTTGCACTTTGCTGCCTGGTTTTGCCCAGTTGGTAGGTGGCCTGGCTGTAGCATGTGAATCTGGCACTCTTTGTTCTGTTGGTCATGAAAGCCTCAGGCAGATACTGGGTCGATGAAGACTGCTAAAGTAATTGCACTGTCTTTTGCCTTTCCTAGGGCCTGTGGCATGTTCAGTGTCTCCAGGCTGTCATGGGCCCAAATTCATGAGTTTTTGAGGTTTTATGATCCCTAACTTCATATCCAAACAGCACACAATTTATTTGGGCCACACTAAATTAAAGGTTTTTAAGAGTTTATTAGTATTTCTCCCAAGTTTTCAGTTTATAACTGAGTTAAGGATGTATTCCTACATTCTGCCTCACACCTGCCTATTATGTGTTTCATTAGTGAAAGCTTTCATTTGTAAAATCTCCCATGAGATGCATACCTTAGAGAGTAACTGAAATCAGGCAGTCATAACCTATCCAATTTAATGTTTCATAAGAAGGAAGCTTTAGGATTCCAGCTGGTATAGTAAAAAATCACCAGATACACCACCATAACAATGCGTTGAAAAAAATAATCATTAAAACAATGTTAACGATGCTGGTATCTTACACTAGTTTTCTCAGGGGTTTCTATATTGTCCTTAGCAACGTGACAGGATCAGAGAGCAATCACGGTAATTTAGCAGAATGATGGATTTTCTCCTTTTAGTCTAAGGGCTTTCATCTAACATCTTCATCAACTTAGAAGCACACACATAAGCACACTCATTCCTCATGTGTCAGTAGGTCTGTGTTAGTACAAGTTCCATGTCCAGCAGGTAGTGAGGACATGCCACTTCTGTACGATGGGTGCCACTCACTGGGGTGCATCTCACCGCTGAGAAGTACCAATGTTTAGAGATGAGACACAATGTGGCATGGAGCCTAAACTAGTAAGACCTGTTATCATAGAACCATAGAATGGTTAGAGTTGGAAGCAACCTTAAAGATCATCTAGTTCCAACCCCCCTGGCATGGGCACGGACACTTCCCATTAGACCAGGTTGCTCAAAGCCCCATCCAACCTGGCTTTGAACACCTCCAGGGATGGGGCATCCACAACTTCCCTGAGCAACCTGTTCCAGTGTCTCACCACCCTCAAAGTAAAGAATTTCTTTCTAATACCTAACCTAAACCTACCCTGTTTCAGATTAAAACCATTACCCCTCATCCTGTTGCTCCACTCCCTGATAAAGAGTCCCTCCCCATCTTTCCTGCAGGCCCCCTTTAGGTACTGGAAGGGTCTATAAGGTCTCCTCAGAGCCTTCTCTTCTCCAGGCTGAAAAACCCCAACTCTCTCAGCCTGTCTTCATAGGAGAGGTGCTCCAGCCCTCTGATCATCTTCATGGTCTCCTCTGGACTCGTTCCAACAGGTCCATGTCCTTCTTACATTGGGGGCCCCAGAGCTGGACGCAGTACTCCAGGTGGAGTCTCACAAGAGTGGAGTAGAAGGGGAGAATCACCTCCCTCAACCTGCTGGCCACATTTCTTTTAATGCAGCCTGGGATGCAGTTGGCTTTCTGGGCTGCGAGCGCATATTGTCGGCTCATGTTGAGCTTCATGATGGTTCTCTATTGACATGGACAGAAATGGTAGAAGGGAGGACAAGGAGAGATGGAAGAAAGCTAATTGGGTCATTCTGAGAAAGAAGATTATGGTATGGTGATTGTAATATAGGTTCCCCAGCCTGCACATTTGTTGACAATTTGTTTGGTTTAGGCTTATCTGTATTCAGATCGTGACATGAATTCAAAGGGCAGTGGATCTGATTTTCTGTTGCCTGGCACTTTGTTTAACATTCACCTCTTCTGCAAAGCAAAGGAAAAATGAATGCAAAATACTGCTCATAATCTGTGTTTGTTTTTAATCTCACACTAGTTTAGCAGAAATGCCTCTATACTGTTATTTTTCCCAAGTTACACTTGTGCGACAGCAGTGGAACATTGCGACCCTCTTTTGTCCTTGCTCTACTTTTATGTAGCTTATGTTCTCATCAAACTGACCCCAAGCCTCTTCTCTGCCTATAACTGCAGGTCAAAACATCAATTTTGGCAATTCGGCTGCCCACTCTGCCATTTGGAAGGAGTAAGGTGGAGACAGCTGGCAGTTAGGGTAGCACTAGGAAGCATATGGTAGCTCTGTGCAGTGTTGTCCAAGAGCTTGTAGGACAATCATTCGTTTGCTTCACTGCTTTCTAAAATGCACATCTCTTTTTTTTTGTCTTTTCTCACAAGCCCCCAGGATAGGCATCGCTTCAGCAAGGGTCATTTTAGAAGAAAATCCATATTTTGAAATTTTTTCGTTCTTTCCATGAAAGAAAATCTAGTTTGGAGTTATTCTTCTCCCATAAATGACTACAGAGAAAATAGGGTGACTGCTAATTATAGGTAACTGGCCAGAAACAATTATTCAGAATCTAAATGCAACAATAAAATGCTAGAAGAGAGCATCTTAAATTTAAAGAATTATGTAGCTGGGCATTTGCAACTTGTCTTTTTAACATGGCAGCTGGTCGGAGCGTTAAGAAAATATGTAGCCATGAAACTTTGGCTGAGATCCTGCCTGATCTTGAGAGTTAAACACAGCCAAGCCCTGTAGTGTTGGATGGGAAACCGCCAAGGAAAATCCAGTGATTCAATAAGTGGCATTCTTCCTGCATGATTACAGCAACCCCAGTGCCAGCATGGTTCTAGGGGATAGTTTTGTTGGTCGCAGTGATGTTTTAATATGAAATGTAAACTTGTTTAAAGATCTAGTGACGATTTGCACAAAAATAAGAAAGTTTTGATAATTACTGTCTTGTAATTCCACCCTCTGCTTGCCATCCTATAGGGCTTTCTACCTGTTTTATTTTGTTGGCTGATCATGGTCATCACTACAATAAAACTAATGGATTCCTCCAAGGAGGTGGCTGCATTTCTCTAGTAAATTCTGTTTATATACACTGCCCACAAAACATCTAGAGCGTTTGATGAAATGTATAATCAGAAGCTTGTGCCTGTATAAAGATATTTCAAACACTCTCTAGCAAGAGACAGTAATTTGGGAAGCTCTTTGTACAGTTCTCTGATACAATTTCTCTCCCTTCTCTACCGCAGTCATTCATTCCAGCCCCCAAGCTGCAATGCATTGCTGTAATATTTGTGTTGATGTGACTGTGTGGGCTGCTTTGTAAACCAGATCAATGACCTGACACGGACTAAAAAATCCTCCAAAAGGGGATATTTTTTAACTCAGCTAAGTTCTGATCAAGTTGGAAGTGCAACCATACAAAATCGGTTTCATTATCACAACTATGGAGGCAGTAAATCCCAATGTGGGCCTAGATGTGGTGGAGCAATGAGGCAGGAACACCTTCAAGTGGTCTTTACACCAGAAGAAACAGTCTGCCACATGTTTTTACCATTACCATAAGAGTAATGCCTATGTTAAGTTTTGAAGTTTAACTACTAAACAGGAATCTCCATTCTTTGTGTACCTAAGCTTCCATTATACAATTAGGAGTTTGGAGTTTATAAAGGATATACCAAGTGCTTTTGGATCCTTGGATTATAATTGTGTCCTGTAATACTCTATATAATGCACAAACGGGAGTGCATAAATGAACAATTTTGCAGAGGTCAAACTGTAATTTTTGTTATTTCACTTTACAGTTTCCATTTGAAATAAGATTCCATGACACATCTAAATCATTATACACAAGAGTGTATTCTAATAGTAGTCGGCTCATAAAAAATAACAAGACCAAATGATAACTGTCTCCTGACCCATACATGTATTTACAATAGAAGTACTTTAATAAAGGTAGCTACATCCTCTAGATCCCCAGACCTTTATTTGAACTCTGCTGTAGCATAATTGACAGACAGAATTAGAGTGTATATTAAAACCTGGAACTGAACTTTTTCAGTAGGCTTAGCTTCACTCACATTACTCATAATATTAGAAAGAATCTGTGACAATCATATTAAAATGATGCCACCCTGACATAGATTAACAGAGTATGCAATTATATTTAAATGCTGTAATTGGAACTTGCTGTTAAGTGCCTACTGTCACTTCTCAATTCCCCTCAAGGCACGTAAACCACTTCTTCCTTTGCTCTATAAATTTAATGCCATATTCTGTACACAGAAAGAGCTGGTATTTCATCAAGAGCATTTTGTTTGCCTTAAATGCTGTGAAAACACAGGCCTTGTGAACACTGCAGGATATAAATCCATCCTGGAAAATGACTCTGTTAAAAAAAAAAAAAAAAGGCATTTTGCCATTTCATGCTTATGGGGACAACCTGAGTCTCTGCATTTGATCAGTTTCTTCACCTGAGACCTGTTTCGAGCTCCATCTTTTGTCCGCAGCATTATTAGGACTACAGATGCTTCAGGTGAAGGCAGGGCCTGGTGAATCTAATGATACCCAGGTGTGCCTTTTTAAGGCCTGTGCATGCATCCAGGTGTTTCTGAGGACCTCACCTCAGAAACAGAATGGCTTTTCCTTCTGGAGCTGTGTGACAAAGGAGAACCTTGCGTGACCTTCCTGGCAGAGGCAGGACTGCAGATGGGGTAGGTAGGAAAGAAGTATTGTTTATGCTTTTGAAGTAAGGGTTGATGGAGAATTTGAGAGAAGGGGAAAAAAAAAAAGAAAAGGTGATGGGAGTCTCTTGTGTGCCTCTCAGGAAAGACCCTCCTGTGAGTACCTCTGCAGCTTTCTGTGAATGTGATACTGTTGGCTGTAAGTTATCGGTTAGTTACTTATGTGTTTTCTTAGATTTAGTTGGAATCATATGCATGCCCAGTTGTGGTACGATTGCTTGTTTTGCTGGATCGTGTTAGTGTGGGTTAGCATCTAACACGCCTAATGGTGTGTAAAGAATAGCAAAGTGTTAATGAAAGTCTGTATGAGAATCTTGTCCTTCTTGTGGATCCAGATTGACTGAAGCTGGATTTCTGTTTTTCCAGCGCAGCCATGGACAGCATTGCTTTTCCTTCCTTCATGTCCATTGCCAAAGTGACCTAGACTTGAACTCTCCTGAGACTGGGAAAGCGCTTTTGCGATACCGGAGCAGTCCCAGAGACCTGAGTGTGATAGCCAGTGTTGTGTTGGTCATGCATAAATCTGCAATGTTGACTCTTGCTCACTGGAAATCTAACAAACTCCTTTCATGCTTAAAAACAGCAGTTAAATAGTATTAATTTGGAGGTGCTTTGAAAAAGGCTGACTAGAAAAGGGTAGGAAGGAAAAGGTAGGATTTTTTTAATTATTATGACGGACAGTAACTTTACTGTGAAAATTGGTATTCTACAGGCTGGGGTGCAATTAGATATGCATTCTCTGTGGTGTTGCTTTTCTACCTACTGTACTTGTGTTAATTCTACACGATGTCTACAGGCCTATCGATGTTTTGAAAACAGTGACTATAAAGCTATACATTGGTGGCTTTGATAAATACATAGGACACTAAGATCTGAGACTGGGCATTGCTCTGCATTACACAAAAAATCTGTCTATTAATCCTTTTCCATTTTCTGTCTTGAAACCATGTATTTTCCTCTGAGCAATGAAGTAGAAACCAGCACACCCAGATGCTACAGAGGGCCTTTGGCTCCTCCACAAAACCTGGTCTTAAATAATGTTTTTGCAGTGTGGCAAGTGCTAGAACCCCACATGGTGACCTACATGGCATTGGCTAGAGCTTTTCTTGTGAATCTAATCCAACAAAAGCAGCTGTCTATAAACTAGTAGAGCTGCAAAAGCACTAACATTTTAGCACTGCAGCTATTCTTCAGGGTACCTGATAGTAAATGTTTCTAATGGGATACAATACTCTTATCGGAACTCTAGCATGCATGTTCTCCTGTAAAATTCTCTTTTCTCATTCTTTTATTCCTGATGCTATATATACTAGATGTACTCTGCTGGCTCCCTGAACTGGTGGAAAGCAAAAACAATGCAACTGAAAACTTTTAAACAGAATCTGCAATTGCTACCAACAGGATCTAGCTCATGCTGCATATGATCGCCATGACTGTATGCTATAATGGCCTCATTAGAGAATACTAAGTAATACAATGCAAACAGTAATATGAAAACATACAGCTCTTGTTGAGTCCAAATCCTGTGCAGTCTCCCAATGCGTATGTGTCAAGGCAAGAGTTCAACTCAGAGGGAGTCCTAAGAATGTCACCCTTCAGTCATCCTTTGTAAAAGCTTCCCTTTACTTTGTTGGAGTCCAACAGCATTGTTAACTGATGGTTTTTTTCCAAGTGCTTTGAGCATTCTCCTTCTCCTACAAGGATTCACTCTTAGTTTATCAGTTTCCAGCATTGGCTGCTGCTTTCTCAGCCAATACGGCAAGATTATGTAGATTAGGTCCTGCTCTAATTTATCCACGTCACTATCTCCATTATTGAGAAAACTGAGGATATTTTAAGGCTATTTTTGTTCCACTGCACTTGATAATCTACTTTGTTAATTAAATTCTTTCTCTCGGGATTCCCTGTAGAATATGTAGAGTGAAATTCTGGCCCCAGTGAAGTCAGTGGCAAAACTCCCATTGTTTTCAATAGTCCGAGACTTCACCCATAAAATCAGATAGGAAGAGATGCAGGCCAATGGGCTACAAAAATACTAATAGAGTCATTTTCAATCTACTGCCATGACTGAGGCTTATATTTTGGAAGTGAGAAGCTTAATCCCAATAGTAGGCGACAGTACATCTCTCCAAGGAACTACTAGAAGTGCTGGTGAGGCTTAGAGGTTGTGACAGGCCTGCTGTCCTGATTAATAACTTGTCAATCTCAGGATGGAGTTAGGCTATTTCATCAGTGCAGGACTCCAAACCTGGGGATACACAAAGGTGGGGTTAATTGAAGCTATGCACTAGCTTAAAATATCACAAAGTTTGGGGGGATTGAAGCATCTGGTATAAACTTCTGATATGCAGTGATACTTCATCAACTTCAGGATATATTTCTAGTAAATGCCATTGCGGCATAAAAGAAATTGGAGTTTCAAAATTCCCTCATGCACAACCAGAGGTGTGCCTAAGGGAATGGTTATATCTTAAAGTATTGTGTCTATAATAAAACAAAAAACTCTTTTAGGGTTTTAGTGATTGGGAGGATAAAGAGCTAGATTTCCTAAAAACTCTGTAGTTTTCGGAAAGGTATCAGTGATAACAAATGGAAAAGGAAAGACAGCATAAAGAAAGTACAGAACTTTTGGGGAAAATGTGTAGAAAACCAGGGTTTGAATACAATGACCTGAAAAAAGATACAATAGCAATTGTCCAAATTTTGATTCAAAGTTTTGTTCGAACATTTTAGCTGTGACACCCTGACTACCTCAGACAGTTAATTTTTTTCATGCCTTTATAAGGAGGCATTGCTACACCTTTTACACAAAATAGGAAATGGAGGCACAAAAAGATGTGCCCAAGGTTGTAGCACCTATTATGAATTTAGAGCCCACAACCTCTATATCCTATGCCAGCCTTCTAAAAAGTGAATACAATTGTGTAAATGCTCCAATAGCTTTCACCCAAGGAGTCAGAAGAAAAGGTATTTTGTATTTAACTGGCAAAAGGTCTTTTACAACTCGCTAGTTTGCACCATGCATGCTGTTTCAGAGTGCTGAAACTCATGTTCCAATATTATGCAATTCTTTTTTTCATCAAAATATATTGAAGATCCATACCGGCCTTGTCCTTCCATCCAGAGTTTGCAAACTTCGGGACCTGAAATCTGTAGCTTAAATATCTGTTGTTGAGGTACGGTTCAGATGCTTTCAGTTGTTGAGAGAAGTAACCACCTGCTCCCAAAAGCATACTTGCAGGCCTAGGAAAGTTCAGATCTCAGGTTCATCTCTAGTGTATGCTTCAAGTAGTCATTTAGATAAATGCAGCTTATTGCGCACTTTTCATCCTTCTCCGAAGAAGACAGTCCTCATCCAGACAGAATCTGTCAGCTACTTGGAAAAATAATGAGAGCGAGAGTAGGGGTATCACCTGCCAAAGGGTCCAGAAACCATCTACGTATCTTAGCTATCCCAAGTCCACCATCCCTGGTAGAAGTTGGATTCCTTTGGGGAAGCAAACTGAGATTGATTGCATCGTTCTAGCAGCCAGCCAGAAGGGGGAGATGACAGCCAGGTAGTTTAAAACTTAGAGGGCCAAATGACTCAGCTCCACTAATCGCATCTAGCAAGACTAAATAGCTTTTGCTATCCATTCTATTGCTTGAAAAAAAGTAGACTTATAACCAGCAGAAGTGAAGCACGAGTGGAAATAAGGAAAGAGGACACTTGAAAACATTAGGAGGTCACAAGGCCTGCCCCCAAGGGAAGCTAGGGAAGGTGGCTAAGTGGAAGAGTTTTCATTAAAAGAACTGTGTTGTATAAACAGATCATATTAGGTCCACTTAGTTATGGATAACTATCAGGTCCGATGGTTATGATATCATCAGTACTCCTATGAAAATAAATTCTTTTTTCCATCCAGGCTACTACATGTTATTTCTGTACTCAACAGCAAGGTGTAAGGGGAGTAAAATATCAATTGCATTTAATCCATTAAAGCTAGGTGTGAGAACCTATGCAATTCAGGGAAAATATTGTATATACATTATGTGTCTTGTGCCCAGCAAGTGCTGTTTCCACTTCCTGTTGACATTTTGGATTATTTGTTGACTATTTTGGAACTCATTCTTTTTCAGCTGAGACTTTTTGTGTTACTCTGACAAAATCATACCGTTTGATAATGAAGTTGGGAAGGAACAGTAACCTAATATGGGACTTATCTAATGCTGAAAGTGGTTATTTGTAAACAGATGCTGCTACTAAGTGCTTAAATTAGATAATAAATGGTACCTATCTCATGAAGGCCTTTCACTCCATTTAGTGTGGTGTGCAGTCTGGGATTTTTTTTTTTTTTCTGCTTTTAGGATGTTTTAGGGATGCAATTTGCTTGTGAATCTTGCACAACTGTCACTGGTTCAATACAGGCTTAAAGGGATTAGTTCTTTTCCAGAAAGTCCCAGGTGGATTTTTTTATTAACCTTTTGGGTAATAAACATTTATCTCATTTTTACAGCAGCATTTAACACTATCTATTTATGGCCAAATATCTGTAAATCCATTACATGAGCTGAAAATGCACCTGCTTCAGAAAAAAAGCTCTCTAGAGAACCCACAGCAGGCACTGATAATTGTAAACAAAACAAAACAAGAGCCCATAAAATAAAAATAAAAGTATTACCTTGAGTATCATGTCTTACAGAATGACTGCTTTGAACAAAAACCCAATTATTATCATAGCATGTCTATTTAAAAAAAAAAAAGAGAAGAGGATGTTGAGTTAATGTGAAACTGAGGTGGATGCTCATGCGCCCAAGTCACAGTGACTGCTGCATCTGGGACATCGTGTGGATATCAATTGAGAGCATGACATTGTGGTATTAATATATTACACTGTGATCTATCGGACCATCATCAGCCTTGTTGCTTACAAATTTATAGCCCCTAAAACTGCTTTGAATGCTCTGTATGAAGAAAGAATAAGAGGCCAGTGGTGGAAGCAACCCCAGTAAATCCCATACCTGCTCTAGTTTTTGCTCCCAAAGACCCTAGAGAATCAGTGTAGGTTTTAAAAGAGTAAGGATGATACATTAATGGAATAAAATGGGCCAAAATACTACCTGCCATCTGAAGAACATCTCTCCATGCTATGTGTTGTGAGTACAGCTAACCCAGAACAGAGAGGGTGCACCAGAAATCAGCAATAGTGTTTTCAGGCAGAACAGATTTTGTGCATATGTTGATTTTATTGTCATCTTACTTTCTTAAAGGTAAGCATATGCTTAAGAGCTTTGAATCAGAGTTGTAGTAACAGAAATAGCTATTGCCATTAAAAATTTTAAAAATAATAAATTAAAAAATGTGATTGACTCTCAGGGCGCAGTAGCATTCGTCTTGCAGGCCTGTTGGAACTTTCATGATCCTGAAACTTTTAAGATTAAGTTAGCTCCAAGTTTGGATGAAGGTTTGGATTTAATTAGAGCTGGGTTTCTCATTAATAGCTAACTGCTGGACTGCTAATAATGTATGTGTACATCACCTTTTCCTGAAAGGTGATATTTTCTTATTATGGAGCACTACAGTTTGTCATAGTTCCCATGTTTTCCAAAAGTTATATAAAATTTGGTTGCCTGAAAAGATATTTAACTGGAACAACATGACAGGAGGTGTACAATCCATGTGATAATGAGGCAACCTGAAATTTTGCCACTTTAGAAATAAATAAATGCTTTTTTCCACCTATTGAAGTAATTATTCTGGCAATATACCCACTAACAATGCAAGAGTCACCATTTCTAACTATGTGAACCTCTTACATCTAAAAGGTAGAAACATAAGGGTCAAAGAAATTACATCATTGCAGCATGAGAGAAAGAACTCTTTTTTGCTGGGCTGATCAAATTAATTATGCTACATAGCTGAAAACAGAGGGAAATGCAACAGAATTAGCCCTTCAAATGATGCTTAAGGCAAAGCCAGAAATGAGCCCACTTCAGAGTGGTCCAGTGATATTTACAAATCAGGATCTCATGCCATTCCCTCTGGCTCTGGCTGACACCAGTTTTAGTTATTGGTACAGGTTTCTGCTGTGGAACTGCACCATACAGGAGCAAAGGGTGAGAGCTGTGAAGTTCTGGGATGCCACTACCACTAAACCTGCAGGTTTTTAGAGCATTTTCAGCAATTACTAATGCTGAATTTTGATTTGCCATTTACATAATGTGATTTTCTTTTTCTGTAAGTGGAAGCTAAGAGCTTCCCAAGAAGTCTTGTGTTTGGATGGAATAGGTAAACGTGCATCAAGCCAAATTTCTGTAGCATGTACACCTGTGCAGCCCAGAGGGAGCACTGAATCAAACAAATGTGAGGGAGGAACAGGGAGTGGGGGCGGGGTGGAACTGTTGTGGGTCTTCATTTATATCGAAATAAATGATAATCATGTTTATTTCCAACACTGAAGCCATTCACTAGGTGATTTTGATTTAACTTAATTTAATGAGTAGTCTTCCTGCTGCTGCAGTGCTCTGAAAATTAATGATAGTGTTCAATTCCCAATATAAAAGGCATTTGATAATACTATCAATTTAATCATGCATATACTTTGGCTAAAATGTTTGTCCTATTGACATCAATAGCTGTCTATTTCCTTACCAGAGTTAATAATACAATCAAGGAACCAGATGTACCCATGTTTTGCAGAAGGTATTTTCTTAGTACTCACAACTTTTGACATAATTTCAAGCGAAAAATAGAAGACAAGATACTACATAGCCAAGGAACAGATCAAGAGCGTTTGCTTTGGTTTTGGGGTAATGTTTTGCTTTGTTTTTTGATTAATATCAGGCACAACTTCCTTTTGCAGCAGTCAGTAATCTATCCTCCCCACATCAGCAGTGGACTGAAGTCTTCCCCTCCTGTCTTTATCAGTCAGGAAATGCATGAGTAAGTAGTAGAGACCAAAGCATAAAGTGTTCCCAATAGCTCTCATAATTCAGTGAAGGTCACTGGTTTTGTACTCGACCAGAAAAGACTTAACATGAGAAATTAAACAATGACTGTACTGAAGGTTAAAATTCTTCTGCGCTAGAAATTGTTCCAGTGTATACAGAATAATAAATGTATATAAGGTTTGTAAGATGCTTTTATCTAAAATCACCTATATTTCTTTACACTTACATATGGGGTGTTATTTCCACTTTCTAAAAAGAGAAACTTAGGTTCAGAAATAGTTTCATTTGGCTAGAAGAATACAAAACTTGTTCTGCTTCCCGCATCTGACTGTACATTAACCACACACAAGACTGGGTAAATAAAAGGCTGAGGAAAGAGTTTGCAGAGACCATAAAAACTCTTTCTATGGTGGGAAACTAACCCTTTGATAAAGAAGAGTATAAAACAACTCTTGAAGGGATGCTGAAAATGGAACAGTTACTTGTTGAAGTAGACAGCAAGAAAGCCACTGTAGTACCATTATTAGGAAGTGTTCCTGCAACAAAATGAAATGCTTCTCTGGGTGAAACTACTTGGTTAACGAGGTTGTTAGGATTATACGTGTTTCCTCCATAAATAATATACACGTAAATCTCTAAAATTGTGTATTGCTTAATAGAGTATTTTGCATATTGAAAATGAGAACTACAGAAAAGAATAAAATTGAGGAGAACTGTTAGTATTGGTGGGACTTAAATTATGCTTCTTCCAACCAAAAAAAAACCTTCGTGAGAAGATATTACTTGCTGATGGTCTGAAGCGTGTAATTTAAATTTGAATGCTTTGGAATAGTCTAGAAACTTAAGTGACATATCCAATTCAACATAGAGAAACATGAAGTAATGAGATTGAGGGGAAGGTAATCGAGAAAAAGGTTTTACTGTTACTTCTTATATTTTATGGGGACGTGAAAAAAAAAAAAAAAGATGTGGTAGTGATTTGAAATAAGCCCTCTGAAGTAATGAAATAATTTTAAATAGCAATAACAAAGCCTTAGAAACAAGTAAAATTTTTCATGTTAGCTACCTCATTTATTAAACCAAGAAATGCTATAGTAAACAAACCAATGGGGCAAAAGGTTATTCCTCTGGGGGCATTCTGTGATACATTAACACTACAAATCCAAGCCTCAGACAATAAAAGAAGCTCCTGAGCTCTGTTACAGAGTAGCCAGTACATGTGACTTCAGAAGTAAATTGTGTACATATTAGGAAAAAGAAAACATGGAAATAAAGCTTGTGACCAGACTTCAGCAGCCCAGGAATGATGAACACATCGTTTTTGTACTTTCACTATCCTAGCTTCCTAATGATTTAGAAATATTGGAAACAGAGTTGTGGCTTTGGCTTCTCTATTGTAGTCACTGATGCTGTGAGATAACACAGGTGTTTAAAATTGCACACGCGTCCTTCCTGAATCAGACCTGCAGGACCTGCTTTCCTCAGAGACGTGCTTTGCTAGGAAATGCAGAGTAATGTCAGTGGGACTTCTTACTCACCAAGTTAAGAATTTCCCGAACTTGAGTCCAAAACTGAACTCAGTTCTGTTTTGAATAGCTGGTTATGTATCTACAATAGTTAATTACAGTCAGATTGAAGAAAAATGATTGAAAGACTCCTGGATTCTTCAGTTATCTGCAGAGTCCTCTTTCTCTTAAAAAGCTGTTGAGAGCTCTTGAGGGATATGCCCCCAGTTTGTTATCTATATTACTGCCGCACTAAACAGGAGGGACTCTATAAACACGTTAAATCAAACCACCTTGAAACTAGAAGCAACAAACACATTCGGTTTGATCACACATGAAGACCTGACTTATATTACTTTCCATTTAAGGTCAATATTTTTTTGTGTGTCTCAGTAAATACAATGTTTTCTCAGACCTTACTTTATGTTGTCCTCACACCTGTGTAACCCTTTCTCTTCCCTCAGGCTAGCTCTTTCCTTTAACAACTTCAAAAATTTTATTATCTTTTCTATTCTGAAGACAGAAACCAGCTGCATTAGCTGTCTTTAAGACTTATTGGCGTGATGCTTAAAGATAGGGACTGTGACCCTTGCCATCTTGCAAGGCCTGAGAGAATTTTGATCTCCTCACAAATGAATAGTTTGTCTTGCCTATAAATATTTTTTTTTCTGTTAAGAAATTCTTCAGATAGATTAAGTTTTGGGATTGCTAGTTGTATTCTCTGGTATTCTAACAAAATGAATTAGAATAGCACTCATGACAGACAATGTGCATAAACAGGATCATTCAGGCACTGCTGGGATATCAGGCGAGGAACCACAGAATAAAATGAACGTACAATGCAATTACTTAAAGTTTAGTAGATGAAGAATTGGAAAAATTAAATAGGTGAAAACATTAAAAAGACTTTGTGGGCCACAGGTGTCCTTCAAGACTACATCTTCAGAACTTCTTCAATAGAGTTATTCAGTCAATACAGTATAACTGGTAAAGAAACCTAACTTTCCAAAAGGTAAATGGAAGGTCTTGTCTTAGGTTCATAACTAGTAAATAAAGTGCAAACAAACAAAAAATGATAATCTATTCTTTGATCTGGAGTCTGTAACATTGTCCAATACTTCGCAAGCTTTGACAAAGACATCACAAAACTGAGTGAAAAGGTGACAAAATGGCACCTGGAAGTCCAAGTTAACAAGTGCAAAGTAATCAATGTGGAGGGAAACTGAGCTGCTACACAGAACAGTTGGACCTAACTTGCCTATTATTGCTCTGAAATGAGATTTTTGGAACTGTTGTGGATACTTTTGTGTAACTGTCTACTTTTGTGGTGCAAACTGGCAAAAAGAAAACATTGCTAGGAACTGAGGGCAAGGCAAGGAGCACGTTTATGTTGTTGTGCCCAGCGCGTGCCCTAATCTGAATGCAGTGAACTGTTCTCTGATCTAAACATTTGCGTGTTTTTGAGGACTGGGCTGTTGTAAGCCTTGATGCAATTCATAAGCGGTTGTTTAGCATGGTGCCATGGTACCGCAGGCAGAGCTGTGAACTTACAGCGTCCACTGCCATTGCAATCACAGCTAAATTCTTGCAGAAACACAAATGACTAAGTACCTGTATAATTGCTTGAATCAAATAAGAGCAGAACCAGAAGCTTTGCCTGAGACTGAACAGAAATAGACTTCACCTCTTGTGAGGGTTACATGTGCTTGGTTAACCTTTGCTGCCACAGTAGCTCTAATTTGCCTTGGCATTTCCAGAACTAGTACTAAAGGAACAGTGGCAAAAATAAGTAAATAAAAGCTCCAAGAGAGGTTTTTTCCACTGCGGTTTTGGCCTACCTAGAAGCCACTCAAGGAAAGCCATTTCTCATTATGTTTCTGCCTTATTTTGTATATTCCTTATTGGGTGTTTGGTCAAACCAACCTTCTGAACTGATTCAGCCTTTGCCTGCATTTAGAGATGTCACATCACAACTGAAAGATGGAGAAGTGCTCATTTTCTCTTTCCCATTCACAGCTGCCAAGCTACTGTGTTTTAGCACCTGCACAAATTAGCATACTCTGCTCCAGCCGAGTACTGACTCCTGGACATCTCTAAAGCTCTTATTATGAGCTAAAACAGAAATTACCATTGGCTTCAGAAATGCCACCTCTTCTTGTGGTATCTGGATTTCCTTTGTGTCTCATCCAACCAGAGCAAGGATGTATTTGTAGTTGATGAAAATTGATTTCAATACTCAAAAGCCAGTGACGCTTTGATTTATATCTGATAAGGATCTGACCAATCTTTGAACCCCTGACAGGCCTATGTTGTTGGCTTTTTTCCAAATCATATATTTATTTTTTTTTATGGTATGGTCAGGTGAGCCTTTTCCAACCTTTAACTTACATAGCAAATGTATGTTAAATGTATAGAAAGCATGCTGCATTTCCATACAGAGTATCATTTGCTTCTGTGAGTGGGCATGGTTTATATCAAGTTTACCTTGGCATAGTCAGTTTAAGTCTCTTCAGGCAACCAAATCTTACACAAAACATCCTTCATGGCCCAGCAAGTAGCATGCATTTCTGGACAGTGCTGTCACCTTAGTTCTAAATTTTGATAAATACCGACCTGTGTGGCCGCTGGCTGCTGCTATGTAGTGAGTCAGCGCACAGGGATAAATCCCGACTCTGACTGTGAATTCTTTTAGCAAGCCTCTCGCTTCTATTCGTAGCCCTACACACTGATGTAGTTGAAAGCTCACTTAAACGAGCGAGAGAAGACATTGACCAAGCCTCTTATAATTTGGCTGTAAAAAAAGGAAGACTAGGAAGTGATTTGTTTAATTTGAAGAGAGTTTACATAAATACACTTTGCAAAGAAATCTTCCTGACAGTTTTGTGTGGTACTTGGAGTAATTTTGTAATATACTTTGGGTAACAAAGTTAAAGCACTTAGCTGCCTGTATTTCTATTGCAAGTACCGTGCTGTATATGGGCTCTTGTCTGATTTCAGTGCCAACAAACTGAGCCTCTGCCATTACTAATGTACCCATGCATCAGCAAGACCATTAACCTCTCCTTTTACATGCTCAGCCCTGAAGTGGTTATTATTTATCAAGCAAAGCACGCTGCAAATATTCTCAGCAGGTTTTCTAGTTCTGTTTTCCTTCTTTTGCTGACAAGGTAGGGTGTACTGTCTTCCCCCTTGAAGAGAGGAGGAAATAATACCAGATACTTTACAAAAAAAGCAAAACAACTGTTTAAAGATGGGAAAATATTAGTATATGTTAATATTATAATCCTAACTGATTTTTTTTAGCGGTAATCTCTCATCTTGCTGAAAGTAGGTAGAAAAAATTGTACGCTTGAGAGAGTAGAAAACTGTTTCTTTCACTATTTTTTGAGAAAATGCAGTTATATTAAGTTGCCATTTTTTATAGGTTTTTCATCATTTTTAGTTTTGAGAAAAATCCTATTCACTGGGAACCTATAAAAATGCTGACTGAATATATTTTTTTCTTTGTAAAAATGGTACCTTTGTATCATTTCTAACTGTTGCAAAAAAAATGAAGTACATTATTTAGTATTTTATGAAATTTTGTAGCGTGGTTCTGATTTCCTACACTTTACTTTGAAGGGCATGCCATATTTTTTGTCTGTTGCTATATTCAGCCAAATTATAGAATAGCTTGAAAAATAGATGCACAGAGGATGTCCCAGGCATTGTTTGAAGACTATCTAATGGCGGGGGGGGGGGGGGGGAAGGG
>VYXH01005170.1:248047-307452 GCA_013397275.1 Burhinus bistriatus
GGGGGGAAGAAGCAGCAGAAGTGTAATGTGAAGAGGGGTGGCAACAAGGCTGCTTTTTTTGCTTGATGAGACAAGGTGGCAAATTCAACAGAGGAAAAACTGCTGGGAGTCGAAGCCAACTTCTCCCAGCCATAGGGCACAAGGCTGCTCCTGTTGGAAGCAGTGGTGCTTTTTTCAAGGCTACTGGAGCCTGGGGGAATGTTCTTGGGCTTTTGCTAGCCCACATCTCCCCTTTTCCTGCCAGCAGCCCTGGCCCCACTCCCATTTCAGTTACAGCACTGTGAACGGGTCTGTAACCTTGGTGGAGAAGCAGGAAAGTGGTGTTGTTAATGAGAGCTAATTGTCACTGTGTACCCCATCTGCCTTGGAAATGAGATAGTTCAAAGAAACTGTCCTTATATAAAGCAAATAGTTCTCCCAACAGCATGCAGCGGTACGTCCTTTAAATGGCAGAGTGTTGGAAAGAGTGCTTATGCTGAGGAGTATCTGTATAGCATATCAGCCTGTGTGCTAAGAGATGCTTGTGCAGTTGTGGGTCTAAAAAAGCTGATTCAGTAGGTATCTTAACAAGAGCATCTTCTTTCCGATTTTTTGTTGTTCTTGTTGTTGGAGGCGTTTGGTATGGCAGGCATAGGCATTGACTGAGCTGAAGGGTTTCACGATGGAGAGGGAGAAATTGCTTCAAACATTGTCCAAGTGGCAGGACCTCGTGAGGCAGGGGTTTCCCTTTGCCCAGATCTCCTTTCTGTGTAATAAGGTTTATATTATCAAGATGCCTTCCACCCACACAGCGTCCCTCTGTAATGTCCATGACCTCAGGACTATGATTGTGGAACTGGGATGCAAGTCTGCTGGAGTTATCCCCCTGTGCCCACACACCATTTTTAATCTTTCAACATCAGACACAATGCATGTGATTCTGATCTCATTTATAGTACTACAAAATGGACATTAATTCCATCTAAATCATGCAGCCAAGTCAAGTTTTGGAAGTGTACCTTTAAGAAGCATATGGCAGAACAAAAATGTATTAAAGTCATCAATATTTATGGAGCAGGTAAAACGCATATTAGACAGGCTAGATCCCATCTGTCAAAATAATCTTCATTCCAACTTGCTATCCAAAATGATGAAGAGTAATTCTAGGGATGGCTCCTTAAGTCAGGTTAAAAGACAACATATTCCTGTGCCAACAAAAGTGAGATTATCACACAAATGAATACAAAAGGATATCCTTATTTATTGAGTCACTGTCAATTCCAGGCATGTTCCATGAACACATTGTGGAGGAGATCCTAAACATGACTTTGTCAAAGTAATTTTGTCCTTCGAACCAGAGTGCTAATAGTTCAGAAGTATTCTGGGCAAACTACACCAAAAGTAAATTAACTAGTGACTCAGTATCCCATTTTCTAAAACACCTTTTAGAACAGTGGACCATATAAGCACATCAGTAGAATAGATTACTTTAGGTAGGGAACAGTCTGAAATTTTCCCCTTTCTAGATTAATTCCAGGAAGTGTTGGGATTTAAATATTTATGGTCTAATCCTGCATCATCTTATGTTAATAAAACTGTCATTAAACCCAGCGGAAGAAATTTCAAACCCTGGAAGGTAAATTTATTCTAATCCTGTTACACAGGGCTGTTTAATGTTCTCCACAGAAATCCCTAAAATAAGGCAAAAGTGATTTGTTTTTTAGATTTTGGGGGGATTTTTCTTTCTCTCACACCAACCTGAAGCACTGATCATGTTTGCCAATTTGGCTAGAATTCTGACTAAGCTCAGGAAAAAAAAAAAAAAAAAAAAAAAAAAAAAAAACAAAAAAAAACCAAAATTATATNTGGTGACAACATCTGTCCTGTGTAAAATGAAAAAAAAAAAAAAAAAAAAAAAAAAAAAAAAAAAAAAACAACCCAAAACAAACCTAAGTTATATCGGGGTTTCATGTGATTTACAGTTTCTACCCAAATAACTTTCACTTCTTTAAGATTCTTTGGTTTCATTCAGAGCAAAATAAAGCCAACAGTAACTTGAAGGAAAGGAGACGTGAATGGTGATACAGCCCAAGCAGGCTGGTAGCACAGGAGTAAAGGGAGGCCCTTTCCTTAGGCATTGTCAGGGGCAGGTGCCAAAATCCCCCTTTTCAATGTTAAAAAAGTATTTATGTCAGCATATATTATGAGTAGAAAAGAATTTCAAATTCTATTGGCTAAGATAGTGTCAGCTGCTGGTTTTTTTCTCATTTTTAAGAAAATCCAAGTGTAGACACTCTCTAGATATGTAGAAAAGTTTCAAAATGCCAGGAAATGAGTGTCACATTCAGTAACCAATGGACACTTCATTAGCAAAGCTGTTGTTAACAACACACAGCCAACAACTCCTGAAATCAAAGGGAAACTTTTCATTTGCACCTTGAACCAGGCCTTTAAATACAAGCCGGGTAGTAGAAAATCAGGCCTGATTATTACATTTATTTCTTATGAAGTGCTTATGTCCTCTGTTATGTTATTAAATGCAGACTGTCTGATCAAGGGTATTTTTTCCCTCAGATGGACTCCCTGAGCCTATTGTATATCATGGCAAATATCCACAAAATGTTTCTTTTGCTAATTAATGCCTTCATTAAATACTATTTAAATTTTAAAGATGAAAGCGACTATTTAGCGTTCCTTTTTCCTGCTACTGGCTCCATGCTTCATCAGTGATATGAATGGGTAGTTTGTTGTTGGCTACACAAAAGAACTTGCAACCTTTTCATTTTTACTCAAAGCCTCTATCCCCTTAATGGGGTACTACATTGGGGTATTAAGTGTGGTGGGGTCTGTTTGTTTTCCCACCTTCAGAAGGTATTTATGGAATAGTAGAAAATGGCACAACTTGATATTCCAACTCATAGGTGGCAGGGAAAAAAAGACTAAGGTCACTGAAAGAGGAGCATATTTGTTCTGTACAAGTAGAGGTTTGTGTTCTGATTTTTTTTTTTTTGATTCTTCAAGTTTAGCCCTTCCTGCGAAGTGCTAAGTGCCCTCAAGTACGCTTCTTCAATGAGAATTGATGTTGCTAAGCTCCATCTATAACCCAGACCTAGTATAAAAATGTTCAAGGAAGACTAAGTCTAATTTAATCTATTACCTGATTGTGCAAAATTGCTTAACCGCATCAAAGAAGCAGGGGCATCTACTCTGGGAAAGACATTGTAAAAGAGCTTTCAAATGCAAAATGTAATCTTACAGGTGATTTAGTCATGGGAATGCATCGCTGAATGTATGCTTCGCTTATGCCTCTAAAATCAAAACAATAGAACCATTATCAGAGAAAGAAATATTAGACTCATTTTCCTTATTAACTTTTCTTATTAGAGGATATTTAGCTGTCTATTCATCTTTCCTTTTTCTTCATTTAATCAAAGCATTTTTGAAAAGGATCCTCATTAGAAATAAAGCATCTTCCAAGGGTCAGGAGACACTTTAAATTTTTTTCTTAAATGATAAATTCAAATAGTGGTTGGAAGAAAAAAAAAAAAGGGGTGGGGGTAGAATTCTGAATGAAGTGAATGAAGTTCAGTTCTGGATGAAGTTTCTTCCCACAAACTCCGTATTTCTTGTGCGAAGGTAGTATTTCTTCCACACCTAGCTCTTGCTGATGTAGTCACTTTGTGAATGTCATTTAGTGGCTGAAAAAATGTCAGTGTTCTGTTATTCGGTTTCCAGACAAAGTAGCTTGAATGCCTGTGTACATCTCATTCTTTGGTTAAGCTGGTAAAGTGCATTGAAAAAACCCCTCAGTGGGATTTAGGGGGATTTTGGTGATTTGGCAATTCCTACTTTCAGGCTAACGCTACCATGAAAATTACCTTACTTCAATGAAATTCTGCCTAATTTTTCATTGTTTGCTTAGTCTGACACTTGCTTCTTCAGCACAGGAGAGGAATAGTTGACACAAACCCAAGGAGTATGGCTCTAAGATGCCTGACCTCTGTTGTCCTTTGCAGGCCTTTGATTTTGGGGGCCATTTACACCCATTGTCAGAGCAGGAAGGGGATGTCATGGTGAATAACAGAAGACCTGGAAGAAGCCTCCTGGGCACACCCTTCCCCAGACAGAGCTGTGAGAGTGATGGCACAGAGCTATTCCTCTCGCCTGCCTCTGATCAGCCCCTGGAACAGATTGATGCAGTCACATAACCAAGCTCGTTTCAGATACCAGAAATCTTTATGAACCATTAATTACTGACGGCCCAGCTCGCTGACATCCATCCCACACCACCTGAATCGCCTGGATCCTCCTCCAAAGCTTCATTCAGAGGTGAGCTGAAGCATAGCCACCCCCACCCCCCGCCAGGTCAGCAGTGATTGAAGGGGGCAAAGTGCCCAAGAGCAGGGAATTATCCTTTGCAGGCGAGTGGGAGTGCCTCTGCACCAGCGGTCCCCACCCTGCGCCTCCCACCTCGCTCACAACCACAGAGCGTTAAAAAGAGAAACTGGGGCTGACAGGGAGAGCCAAGATTGACGTTACCTGCAAAGTGTGTTGCCCATAGTCTGGTTCCTGTACGCTGCAGTGGCAGGAAGGAGGCAGGCAGAGCAGCCCTGACCTTTTGTTTTCTGCAGCATTTAACATTTGCTCAGAGCACAGAGAAATCTAGATGTCCGTGTCCGTCCCCATCCCGCCCCACCCCCCCCCACAAAGGTGAAACTGGATAAAACAACAGTGTTTAAAAGAGAATCTTTGTGGGATTCCATGACTCTTGCTATATGAGGAAAGTTTGGAGGTGGAGACCTGCTGGTTTCAAGGTCCTGTAAGTGCTGATATAGACAGCCAAGGTACTATTTGGTTGCAAATGGGCTTGCAAGTACTAAGCAGTGGCAGATCAAGGCCTTAAAGATTTTTTTAATTGTTCGACATTTAGGGCTTCTGTTAACATCCTTCTCATTCTGTGATTAGATCCAGAACCTGTAAAATTACTTTATTTATTTTAAAATAATGATGTCAATAAAAGGCTAGAGTACCTCTTAGTTGTGATTAGCAGCCGACAACTAGTTTGTAGCTTCTGAGAACTGCATGTAGTAGTGCAATAGTTATATGCTCGAATGTATAGGTAGATGTGAAGGTGTTTCCGTTTGTATGCAGACAGACTGCGTAGCTCCAAATGCCAGCATTCACTGAAGAGTGAATTTCTTCATCCAAGTGAATGTGGTGCCCTGAAAATACGAGCTTACGTGGAAGTGCTGCCGCAATGTTGGGTATGGCAGGAGAACCCTTGCGCTGCTGCAGCACAGATTCAATTGTGCCTCTGCCAAGAACACCTCCATGGTCTTGTTTGGGCATTGTGATCAGTTTTTAGCTCCAGTGTGCTGCGGCTCAGTTGAACGAATACCGTGGGTTTAGCAAAGGTGTCATGATTACGCTACATTGAGCAGCGCGTCTGCAGCGGACTCAGCCTGGGTGCAAACAAGTTGTCTGCGTTTCTCAGCAGATGAAGCTGGTGTAACGTTGTCCATATTGATTTGTATTTAAATGCACAGAAATCCTTTCTCATTCTTTGTTAATTAGAGGAAGCTGGCTATGGCTGCCAAAACCACAGAAGTCAAATGCCAATAATTTAAAGCACAAAGTAACTGAAGGAACAGACACTTACCCTAACCTCTGTATTAGAAAAAATGGCTAGAAGGTTGTTAGTGTTTTCCAATTCTATTTTAAACCATATAAAATTATTACTTCATTAAAACCCCTGAAACATCAACTTCAGGGGCTAAACTTAGCTTACACCAGTGTAAATCTAAAACATCTCTCATAAGACAATCATTTTATGTAGGTCTGCTTTTGAAAGTGCAACCTTGTATCCATAGAGATGGAAGCAGAATTGTGACTGTGGCCTTTTAATAGCAAACCTATTTCATTTGCGACTAAGTATGGAAGGCTACCTAGCTACCTTAATGTAGAGGGGCAATGCTCAGGGAAAGAGGAAAAATGAGATTCAGGGGAGCCTGACTCTGACGAGCAAGTATTAGTGAGTATTAGCAAATATTTCTAGCAAATACTATCCTCGGGATGCTCCCAAACTAATAAAACTTTAGAGCATCTGGAGTACCCTGCAGCATGGAGTCCTACCACTCGCCTCCTCAAGCAGTTCCATTTGCTGCCCCAAGTTCTCCTCTCTCTTCTTTTAAACCTCATGAGCGAAACACCCTAGCACAGTATATTCAAAGCTGAGATGTTTCCTCTTTTCCAGAAATTAGTCTGGACCTTTGGTCTTTGGCACATTGGAATTCCTGCTGGAAAATAAGTACAAATGCAGATTGTGAACAGCCTCTCTACTCTTGTAAGAGCAGACTGTGGTTCCCCCTGTCACCCACAAAAGCACGTAGAAGTATTGTACCTTCCTTATGTTCTTTCTGGTGATCCTCCAAGGATTTTGATATTTTACATAGACCCCTGTTCAAAGTTGGGATTTAAAAGCCTCCGTTTAGCTGGTATGTTTAACAGCAGGTAATAATGTATTTTGAACTGTCCTGTGGGACCTTAAGCATTAAAGGGCTGCTAGATAATAGATTAGAAAACCTGTGAGAGAATGTCAGTCTCCTTCAATTCTTTTATTTTCTCAGATATTTCTGATGTACTTCTGTTTTCATCCTCATAATCTAGGCTTTTTCCATAAAGAATTGAAGTTCCAGCAATAACAGTTGTGCTGGAAATATGCTCTGGCTGACTGGTAGTGCCAAAAAGCTACTACTGGAAATCTTGAAGAGAACTTGCCTAAATGACTTATACACAATCTCCTGCTTTTTTTTTTTTTTTGTTATCGATCACACATTATTACTGAATAAAAATTCTTATGGGTACAAGGTACGAACAACAGCATACTTCTTTCTTATGTGTAAAAGCATTGGCTATTCAGTGTACTGACTAGTCTGAGGAATAGGAGGAATACATGAGGCGGTGCAGAAGCCCCAGCACTTGCTTCGTAGAGCATATGGTGTTTCTGGTCTCCGGGACAAATATCTGTGTCCGTAAGAACTGAGCTACAAAATGTAGCCAGTCATTCTGCATATGCTGGTGCTTACGAATCCTTCCAGTGGTTAGAGATGGTATAATTAGCTACAGGAAAGCCTAATCCTCTGCTTCATAAAGAAAGAAAAAGATCCTTTATACTTAATAAACTTTAAATCTTTTATTTCAAGTTGTAGCCGCTACATTACCTGAGCGCAAGCAGCCACTGAAACCGTAGAGAAAACACTGAGTAAAATGTACAGTCTTGGGAAACCATGGGAAGACGTGGATGTGGCCTTCAAGCTCCAAACTTGCATAATTGTGTTGCCCATAGCCTGTCAATTACAGTGCAATAACTGACAAATGAGAAAGCTTTTAACATTATTTGCGTAGTGTGGGAACCAAACAAACCAGTTTTGCAATTTGTGACTGCTTAATTATGTGTTTGGAGGCCAGGCCTGTTGCAGATAGCAAAACAAGTTTAATTATGTCCCACAGTGAAAGGTTTAAAAGTCTTTTAAAAGGCTTTACAGCATTAAAAATGCACTTAATATTTTGTTTATTGCTGGACACAATAAGCTATGCACATTCTGCTTTGCGTATCTTCTCAACCAGCAAATTTTGGGACAGTCTGGGGGGTACCAGGGGAGAGGAAAGAATCTGTCCCTGGTTGTCCCCAGTGCATTTCATAGCAGCTCCCTGTCCAAAAGCACATGTCCTCTAACAACAACTCTATCTTCTGTAGCTAGTGGGACTCATTTCTTTCACCTCCTGGCTTCAGGCTTCTGCTGCTGGACTATTTGCACATCCCCAGCCTTACGGCGGCCAGGGGATTTCAGAGGGGGAGGCGGGGAAGCTTTGCTTAGGCCACTGCACTGATCAGAGAGGGGATCAAAAAGTACCATCTCAGAGGGGATTTTCCTTCCTCTTCCTCTCTCCGTCTGATTTCCCTCCAGAGTCAGTTGACAGCAGGTTGCTGGTCACCTTCCCTCCCCCTTTGTGTTCCAGGGAGGAAAGAAAGGTGGGAAAGGAACAGGAGGCTGCAAGCACAGTAATTAAAGAAGGATGTCCCTACAGAGGACACATCTTGTCACTGTGCTTGGCCTCTGCCTTCAGCAGTGTCAGCTGGCACCATGGCACACACTGCACCCATGTATCAGCTGATGCTGTGGCAGACGTGCAGACCCCCATTAAAATCCAAATCTCTCCCTGCTCTAACTTCCCATAGGCAGGTCCCATCTTGGATAGTCTCTGTCAGGAAATACCACAGGAAAAATACATTGAAGTGGTTGCGGTACTAAATATTCGGTGGTGAACCTTTCTCCGCTGAGCATGTCCTATCTGCAAATCCACTTGGCTTGATTTACATCTTCTGCTTTAATCTCTTTTAATCTTCAAATTCTTTTTGGACTATTTCTTACCCTTCTTAAGTGAGGAAGCACTTGGCCTTTCTTCCAAGACCATCTTGTCCAGTGCTGTCGTCTCCACTTGTTGCAACCAACTGAAAACAAGACCAACCTTTGGAAGCTTAATTATGTCTGTTTCCCTATGTTGGTTGCTTCCACACATCAGAGTGGATGCCTAAGTTTCAGATTTGTGCGGTAGATTCATTACAGATAAAAGTAGGCAGCAAAAAACACAGCAACTAAGAACTTACTGTGAGCTATGACCCAGAGGTTGAAACATACTGCTTTATGAAACAGTTTTCTCTAGGTGATGTGCTAACTTTTGTGAATAGCAGTTGTCTATTCCTTTGGCAAAAGAATAACTTCAGTTGCTGGTTGAGGTTTCTCTGTTGTAATGGACTTTAGCTGTGCTGTGAATTAGTCTCTGATTCTTTCATGATTCGTTTTAAATATATGACGTTGGGCTGGAGAAATCAGCCTAAGGGTTGATGTTGTCCAGTGTATTGGAGAGCTGAGCTGCTTCCCTGTGGAACCCTACAGAAAAGGATAAAAGAGGAAAGTTTGGTGAAATTTACAGGGAAGGCTAGAAAAGATGCAAGCAAAGCTTTTCTCACTGCCATTATGGCATCTGCTCACCCAAATGCCTACTGTAACAAAAGGGTGTAACTGTGTATTATTAGAGAGTAATCACGAGATGTGATGCCATCGAATTAACTCTTGAATCACTTGTACTGACTGGAAGGTTGGGAAGGGAACAGGGGAGATGAGATCTTTGTTCCTCACATTAGTTTTTCTTTTACAGAGTTTCAATACGAGGGGAGAGAGTGATCAAATCAAATTTAGTCCCACAGCTAATGCAAATTATAAACAGAAATGTACAACATTGTGAACGTGATGTTTAAACAGTATGCTGACTAAATCGTAAGGAGCACTCCTATATGGGATATACAGCACTTACCAAGGGTAAAACGTTCAAATAACCATCTGCAGAAGTATGATTTTCAGTTTAAAAAAAAAAAAAATCTTATCAGTCCTGAAACTGAAGGAAAAATTCTATCAATAATCACCAAGAGACAGTTTCTCCACTGCAGTTAGGGAAAAAAAATTAGAGGTGGCCAATCTATAAATTCAGGGGCTCTGGATATTTTCTCCTTCACCAAGACAGCTTCCAGCTCTGGACTGCCAAGCCAGAGTAAACATACAGCCTTCAGCCTGCCTTCCCAGGTGATCACATCTGCCCTGTGTGGCTCCCAGTCCCCGCGTCCCGAGCCAGTACAAACAGCGTTTACCTTCCAGTCATGGTCCAACTCTGGATCAGGCAGTCACCAAGGGGAATTCTTAGACTAAGCATCACTGAGCTGCCATAACGATATTGCTCAGATCCAGGGACCTCCCCCAGACCACTGTTACCTTGTTCTCATCGCATTTCACAACTTCTGCTCCCAAAATGCCAGAAAAAGATTTTGAGAAAAGACCCTACTGTCCTCCTTGAAGAGCAAATATCTCCAAGGCTGCACTTACTGTAAGCTATAGTTTGCTATAAAATGCTTCACTGTTTTTACAGAGCTGGGCACAGTGGAAATGAGCAATAATTAGAAGTAGGACAGATGACCTTCCTTTGAACTTGTCGGTTCCTTTAAATTTTGGTAAAAACTTAACTTTTATCTCCAACTCTTCTCTTGGGGAAGGGCTGAAGTTTTAAGGATGGGTGGTCTTTCTTATCCCTCGTCATTCTTTGCTGAGAGAGAAAGTACAAAATTGACAGAGAAAGGAGTTTTGTTCTGCAGCTTTTAAAGAGGGCAAGGGCACTGCAAGCCATGGAGATTAAAAAAAGAAAATTAAACTATAAAGAAGTACTTGACAGTGTCTCTTCTGCACTTATTGGAATATGCTGCTCAAGCTAAAAGAGAGGGCAAGAGGTAATCTTTGCTCTGCTATTTGCTTTTAATATGATCATGTTTTTGGCTCCCACTACATCTAATGCTGCTTGTATCATTCAAAAACACACCTCATTATCTCATGTTAAATGTTGAGCTGCTGGAAAACCAATTGTAGTGGGTAGTATGCCTCTGACGCTATGATATGAAGGAAAGATGTAAGCTCAAAATATGTTTGCAATCAGTGACATTACTGCCTGTAATGTATCATTCCACCGTTTGTCTTGTTCTTAGTTATAAATATTTTGTTTCTAAAGCTTTAAGGCAGTTCAGTATCGGAGGATAAGTTTTGCGTAACTGGTTTAGCTATCATTGTTCTGACATTTATCTCAGATGCACTAACTTGTCTGTAGTCTGCAAAATGAATAAATAAAACATAAACTTAGTTGGAGATTAGTGGATGTCTGTTAAGCTTTCTTCGTACGGTAAGTACAGGGCTAATTTGAAAATCACACAGCTAATTTGAACAACGGTGAGAGAGAAATTAAGTTTCACTCTCTAAGCCTTGTTTTCAGGGATGGAAAAGCTAGGTCCAGGTTCAATGCATCATTCTTGAAGCACTGAACAAACTCAGTCTTTGTTCTTCAGTGAAACTTATCTGCGGAGGAGCTGCATTACTTCCTGTGAAATACAGCCCTGCAGATGTGCTGTGCTAGTCGTCCCTCTGCTTTTGCTACCTTTGGTCAAGCAGTCAAGAATAGACACTTTGTGCTGGAGTGAAAATGATGCTGCCTCGTTTGCCCTCTGCTGAGAGGGAGCCCAGCTCACCGAAGGGGCATGACTTCCTGCCAGTTACTCTGCTGTTTGTTTATTTGTAAAGCGTAATGGGATATCGCTCAGTGAAACCAAAGTCTCCCTCCTTCAAGCCCCGAAAAAGAGGCAGCAGGTTCTCAAGCAAGTGCAAACAACCTGAACTGATGCTGTACATGCGTAAATGTAGGCAATAAGCAAGCGGAGACAGCGGATGTGGTAGACAATAATTAAATAGTTTAGCTCTAAGAAGCATATGATCAGAGTTCAGGAGGTAGCTGGTCCCACTTTTAACGAGTCGGAATATGAGCAAGTGAATTGTAGCAAATTAAGACTTTAAGTGGTTGGGTTATAAACCAGAATAGAAATTGATTTTTTAATAGTGTCTTCCATACTCCAAATATCCTTAAGTGCTGTATGTTTTAAATAGAGTAAATGCATAGCAAAATGAAATGCCTATTATGCACCAAATAGTACATTTGTTATTAAATCTTAGAATAGGATAGATTTTACCAGTAGATTTTATTTAGCATAAAATTTATTTTATAGTATGAAATTGACCAGAAACCAAATCCACATTCATGGCCCCTTTGTGTTAGATGCAGTATAAATAGAGTCAATAAGATCCCTACCCCAAATAACCTGTGTTGTTAGAAGGCAAAAAGCACAGAGATTGGTGAAAACATCCAGCTTTCTGTATTTGTCTCTCTATGTATTTGTATTATATTGTCCCAGTTAAGTGGCATGAATCAAGCATTTTCTGACTTGTGAATTGCCGCAGAGATGGGTTTGAAAGCTGAGGGTGTAAGTGACTTTTCTGATATGTGTGGGGCAGGATGGAACTGCAGTCTAAAGCCTGGGGTGAATTACTGTGTTCCTAAAGGCTCTCTTTATATATAAACTCGGAGTTTCTCTGTCACTGAATCACATCCCTGGATTCAGCAGCAGAAGCTTTTACCAAATTTTTCCATTCTGCCCCTTCGGGAGCAGGCCTGGAAGTGACACAAGGAGAAAGCTAACTGGTTTGGATTGGTGGTCACAGGAGCTAGACAGGGGATGACCAGAGGACAAGAGTGGGACAGGGCAAGGGAGTAACAGAATGAAGTGGGAGGAAAAAGAAGACAGAAATACATCAAGAATGCAAAGAAGCCGGAGTCGTGGAGCAAGGGAAATTTAAACAGAAGCTTGGATATGTGGAGAGATGGGAATATCTATGGGATAAGTTTGTGTTGCTACTGAGTGCAGCTAAGACTGCTGAGCAAGGTGATCCAGACTTGGGGAAACTGATGACTGGAGGTCTGAGAAATAGTGAAGTGCAGAAAGGGTAGGACAAGAGGCTGTATGGAGGTAAGAGGATGGGACTTGCAAAATGTCCCATCCCTTCATCTTCATCCCCAGGTAGGATGGCAACCTACTACTGCTATCAATGAGATATTGGCAGAGGTATGAGTGGAGAATCGCCAGGGGAGGTTTAGGCTGGACGTTAGGAAAAAATTTTTCACTGAAAGAGTTATCAACCATTGGAACAGGCTGCCCAGGGAGGTGGTTGAGTCAGCATCCCTAGATGTGTTTGAAAGTCATGTAGATGTGGTACTTAGAGACATGGTTTAGTGGCAGACCTGATAGAGTAGAGTCAATGGTTGGACTAGATGACCTTAAAGGTCTTTTCCAACCTAAACGATTCTATGATTCTATGAATATGAGAGTAGGACCCACTAAGGTCCTTTGGAGCTGTCAATATAATGCAATCTGATGAGACACTGGAGGGGGACAGGGTTTAGCTTCATTTTTTTTTACTTAGTTTAATTTAATATAAAGGCAGTTATAGCAACGTATGTTCACAGACTATGCATGTGTTTTGCATTGTTTGATACATAATACTTTCCGATCTTCTCTAATTTTACATTGGTCCAGGCAGCTTTCCCAGTGACGTATTCTTGGCTCATATTTGTGGTGTGACATTTTTGATAAATACTGTCTGGGTTAATCCACTGTGGAATAATCTTTTGGATGATCCACTGGAGCCCTGGTCTTCCAGCGCAAACACAAACAAGCTCTAGTTAATGCTGTTTCCCTTTAGGAAGGTGATCGCTATATTCTCAGGTGAAGCAATTACAAAAAGGAACCTGATTCTGTGTTTTATTTCTTTTAAAGACAAAATGAGATGCTCTAGGCAAAACAATATCTATTTCTGACTGCGAGTGTGTATGTGCATAAAGGTGCTGCTCTGCATTTCTACAAAGACAGAATGAGGGGCAAAATAACTCATTCTGCCTCATTTGGAACATGTTCAGGTACTGTAGGATGGGGTTTCTGTAAACTTTTGAATAAAGACCGTGGATTTGTGTCTGTATGTTTACATGTAAAAGCAAATATATACAATGTGTGCCATTTACCAGTAACCTGTTTGTGGCAGGATGGTCTTGGAAGGAATTGGTTATATTGCAGGACTTGCAACAAGCTTATCTTTAGTTATAAAAAGGTCATTGTTATTTTAGTTATACCAGAGGAACCTGTGAACTTGCACTAGTCTGGTGAAGCTTTTTCCCATCCTTTAATAAACAGTTCACCCCCTGATTCCTGTGATGACTATTTAACTTTCAAGACTCACGATTTGCCCTGTTACTGAAAAGTATCTGTAATTTGTAGGCATCTCATTGCTTTATGTTTCATCTTACCATAAGATTTGCATTGAATCCTTATATTATGATGGTAAAAACTCTGGTCCTGGTAAGTACCCAGAAGCAAGACTGTCTAGCCAACGTGTAGGCAAATAATTTGCAAGACTGAGTGAAAACAGGTTTTAGTCAACAGTCTAGGTGAGGTTTTCTGGGAAGAGAGGAGGGGAAAAGAAGCATGATCCCAGTTGACTTGTCCACAGCTAACTGGCAGTCAGGTTCATCTTTTTACTGAGATTTATTTTCTAAAATTATTATTGGAACAACATTTTATGTAAACATTTACTTGTGACTGTACTTGTAGCTCTGTGCAGGGATTCTTTAGTATCTGATTATCTACAGAGAGTGTGAGAATAATTTTTATCCAGTGGAAAATAAACTGGTGTGGTGACAGGTTTTGGATTGCCTTGAGATGGTTGAGGACACAGCAACAACATTACTCAAGCTGGGAGAAAGGGAAGGTTGTGCAGGTAGGAGAGTGCATCCCATACAAGGTAGCACTAATGGGCAGGGCTACCAAAGCTCCAGTACCGTCCCCAGAAATCTGCTCTGGTCCCTGCTCAGCTGAGCATCAAGTTCATAGTTGTTAGATTGCAAGAAGTCTGGGATCTCTGAAATGGGAATACTGCTATATAGATTTTGAGCCAGACGCTCAACAGAAAGCTAATGAGGAAGGACTTGGATTCTTCATTTTGCCTTCCTGTGTAAGCATATTGTTACCTTTGTATTCCTTTCTTATCAAATAGATTTCTGGTCTTGCTCAAATACAACAAGCTGTTCTTGATAAGCTTAGCCTGTATCCTAAATGTAAGGCTTAAAATATGCTCTTACCTACTACATGTAGCTATTTGTCTGCATTACCCCATGTAAACAAAAGAACTTTTTTCTTCTGCTTCTTATTGATCCCAGTAGGTGACTTATACCAAAGGAAGCAACACCTGATTTATTAGTCATCGGTCCCTCCTCCTGAGGACTCAGCATCTGAAATAAATTGAATGGGGTTAAGAGCATACTCAGACCCAGCCACAATTGTTTGTATTTCTTATCTTTACAATAAGAAAAAAACTATGAAGCAAATTCGAAGTGTCATTAGTGTCATGCTATAAATAAACAAAATGCTAGAGAGATAAAGTACCACATTTTCAATTCTGGAAATAGCTTGCAAGCCATTAGGTGCAGGATAAGATATAGAACCACAAATTTAGAAAGGAAAAGTAAAGAAAGATTAGTGCTGAGGAGCAGAAGGAAAAAGCAATCTGCAACCACGATGTCCGGATTTTCCATCCTGAGATGAAACTATTCCCTCTAGAAACATGAGGACACATCAGTATTATTTGGCAAGATGTTGTGCCTTGTTCCATCTGCCTTTGAAAATCAGTCTCAAGGAATTAGAAGCTGACCACAGCTGATCTACTGGAGTTTCTCCCATGATAGGAGAGCACCAGTGGCAAGCCTGGGTCCTCTCTTTCTCTCCATGAAGCCTCTAGCAGTAGTGAGGTGTCAGTAGGTAGGATGGGGAAGGACTAGAGCACCCTGCATTCAGCGTATCATGTGGACTGATGATTAGTATCTATGGAGCCAGTTATTACACAGGAATATTTGCTCCTTATGCATCTCAGAAATCAGGGAGGCATAACACGCTCTGTTTCTGTCCTTTTCCTCTTCTCTTTTTGCTGCACACGGCAGCCAAACCGCCTTGCTCTCTCCGGGATGTCTGCCGCCCAGTAGATAAGAGAGCAAACACCTCCTGTAGTGAAGGGGACTCATTCCAGCCATTTGGTTTGAGTTGAATGAAAACATGTTTTCCATTCATAAAAAGAAAAAAAAAAAAAAGCTACTGTCAATGATTTCCAATGTCATCCTCTGGAGCCTTGCAGGTCATGTGTCACACACCCTTACTTTGTAGGTCTTGCTTTTATAGACACTGTTTTTCACTCCCAGAGATTTATTGTCCCAGTGAAGAAACAGTCTGGATATGCCTCTGCAGTGGAAATGTAGCCATGTATTTGCTAAGAACAAGCTTGTGGTTTACCAGAATATTTCTGTTTCCTTCTGAGGTTTCCAGCTAATGAAGGGGAATTTATCCAGTACATTTATTGACATTAAAATAAGAGTTGCAGTCCATAAATAATCTTATTGTTTTTTTAGTTTGCAGTTTAAAACATTTTGTCAGCAGCATTGTCATCTACTGTGACTCAGCTTGTGTTTTTCCTCACAGTATCAGAGCAGCTTGCTGGTAATGGAGACATACATTCCAGCTGTTCCTACCAAGTAGGCTTGAAAGTATGTTTTGAAAGCATTCCTGAGCTTTTCAGCACTAAGCATATCTGATCCGGAGCACGGAGACAAATTCACAGTTATTCCTTACTTGACGTCTGTGAAGGTAAAAGCGCAGCACCCGGACTGATTTCTGGGTTCGTACAAATTCCTGCCAGCGCAGAGCTGGGAGAAAGCAGCAGCATAAGGGCCACCACCTCTATTTTACCCACAGGCATTCAAAACGGCAAGTCAACTTTGAAAAGTTGTCAGTGCTGGCCAGAAGGGGTCATGATTAGGCTGAACATAGGGTGCGTGTTATTTGTTGGCAACTCCCAGGAACGTTTCCTGGTCCTGCCCCCACTCTAAAGGAGCCTTCATAGACAGAAGGTGTTGTTGTCTTAATGATGGATCCCTGTGTCAGGAGAAGACTGCAATGCATCGAGGCACACTCTGGAATCTCCCTGCATCCATGTCTTTTAATCTGTGTCCCAGAGTGCTGCCCAGTGCTGTCATCTATCAGTCAGTTATCCTTTGCAAAAGGAAGTCCCTTAGAACAGGGAAGAAGTCAGGTCTTCAGAATTAAGGCAATAAAGAATTAAGTTTTTAAGGGGTATATTGTCTTATTTTAATGGAAATGTCCAGTGAATACAAGGAAAAATATAAAAGTTAGAATTTCAATATAACCTCCTCTAGCAGTACACAATGTTTTGAATTAGATTTGACTTTCAAAAGTCTGAAGTAATAGATTTTTATTAGTTCTAAACTCATGAAAAATTTTCAACTTGATTAGTTGAAACTTTTTTCCCTTCTTGGTGGGTTGGTCTTTTTGATCAGCTAAGACACTTGCAGATTTTTAAAATCTGTTTTGAAAAATAAAAGGAAGTACACAAGAAGAGACTAGTGCTACAGAATTCATCTCCAAAGTTCCTCTGTCTGTATGACCAGTTAACTGAAAAAAAGATGTTTATAGTGATGTGTTTTGAATAAACTACGTTCAGAGATTTCTCCTCCACGATGTGATGTCCAGTAGCATGGATTACACAAGAGTATAAATATCTCCTAGGGTTACCAAAGTGTTATCTTGCTGTAAAATGTTCAATAATCCAGAGCTGCTTCAACAGATTATACCAGAGTTGCTTGTAAAATTTGCTTACATGCAGCTCAGCCCTTCCCAATGCACTTCTCTAGGTATTTACCTACAGAGTTCAGCCTGCTGGCTGCCATTCAGCTGGTATTATCTATCAAGAGGATAAGTTTGACACTCAAGAGGTGAAGCAAAGAAATAGGCAGGCATTTAAATAGACATACGAGCCAGCAAACAGGAGTGGTTTTAATATTAGTAGCATTTTAATCTTGTTCTCTAAACAAAAGAGGATTTACTTATTCATGGCTCAAGAATTACAAATTAATGTGTGGAACTGGAGTTAGTACTGAGGGCACTGGAAATTCATATGATTCAGTGTATTTATTGTTTTAATTGTTCATATTTCCTTGGGTTTGAGGGATTTGGTCTTCGAGATTAATACGATGGTCCCTGCCACATCTGTCTTGGATTCTGTATTCCTCAAGAATAGCCCTAAACAGAGAACATTACAGAAGTCTCTCATTAGGAAGGAGTAGTCGCAGTCTTTTATGTAGCTATAGATGATAAAAGATGATTTAGCATTGCAGCTTGAAAGTCTACCAGCACTGTTGGACCGGTGGGTCCTATGCAAGAAAGCCATTTCCAGGGAGACTTTGGCCAATTGTCTATCCTTCCTGATTAACAGTAAAATCTTTTTTTCCACTATGAACCACTTGCAGCAAATGCTTATCAGAAATGGGAAGAATAAGTAAAAATTAAAAGCTTAAGATTCAGAGATTAGTTTCCTACGGCATAAGACATTGCAATCTTTGAATCCCAAAGGCAGTCCTCAGTTCCATGGCATTACCTACAAATTCAAAAGGAGGAGATATGAGGCTTGGCTATGCCTATACAAATAGATAGCCTACGCTAGTCATCTATATAGTAGTACTGCTACTCAGCCTTCAATGCCTGACCAAGATAATGATAGAAGTGTGCAAAGCTTCATGATTTTTACCTGCTAGGCTCTCTCTCTTCCCATACCCTGCAGACCTCAAGTATAGAAACTGTGCGGAGCAATCCCACAGTTCCCACTTGAGGTCTTTGGGTCCTTCTGCACCCCTCTTCCGACTTTACCTACATGGAAGCAAGTTTGCGTGGAGAGGCCCAGAAGGGTTGTTTCTCACAGCACTAAAGAACCTGAAATATATTTTACTTATGGCAAAACAGAACAGCTTGAAATTAGGCAATGTATGCAGCTATAGATGTTTCTGAATACACAGACAGAAAATTGAGAATGAGGTTACGATTTGTGTTAATATTAGCTACAGCTCAAATAATGTCATGAAGCAAAGACAATCACCATCCAGTTGCACCACTGAAGACACTAAGAAAAGACAAAACCCAAAGAAGGGGCTCATCTAGTAATTAGGTTTCAGGTGACTTAACAGTTATTCTAGATGTGTAGTGTCAGCCACTCACAACAAGAGTTTCAGACCTGTAAAAACAGATTGAAAGGGACTAAGAAAATTAATGGAACAAGCTATTCTGTGTTTTCTTTTATGATAGCGTTACTTTTAAAAAATAAATCATTTGGGCATAGGATGGTGAATGATTATGGCTACATTCAGCAGTTGTGCCCTCCCTGAGCAAAGGCTTAAATACTGACTCCCCTCTGGTATGTCAGAAATCTGTTTCATGATGATAATTTGCTTCCTTAATTATCTGCAATTGATTTGCATGAGTCATATTGAGATTATTACATGATATGAAAACTGTCAAACATTGTTAATTTAAACAAGTTTTTAAATCAGCCAATCTTAAACCAACTGTATATTATATAGAATTCAATAGCAAAACAAAAATTCTGTCCTCCTGAATAAGATTTTTTTTCCAATTGGCTGGCACATGGAACAAGTTCGTCTTATATATGCCAATTTACAAATATGTCCAATAATAGTAGAGGCAGCAACTGTTCCACAGCTCTGCCAGTGTTCGTCAGACACAGTGACAGTAGCCACATCATTAATCTCATGGTATATTAGAAATAAAGTCACTGGAATGGAATGGTGTCAAAGGATAAATGTTTCCCCTTTTGAAAATAAACTTCTCAGTTTCACCTCATTGTGTTGTCTCCNAATCCTTTGGTTTCACCTGGCATTTAGGTAACAGTAGGAGACCAATATCCTATGTCAGAGCTCATTCTACAGTTATCAGTTTAGCATACCCTTAAATCCCCGCTATTGCTGTGCCAAGACCAATCCTTTCTCTGAGAGGTTAAACATATGCATTACATATTGAAACAATGTAAGTAGCATGTAATTAGCACTGTTTATGCATTCTCACTTTAAATTATACTTTAAAACCTATGATGTTTTTCAAGGCACTTAATGTTAGAGACTTAAATGAGCATTCATCTTGTCATTTTTAACTTTATTCATAAATAACACTCTAAATATATTTGAATGGTTTATTCCATTAGATCCCATGAACCAACATCCCTTAGAGGATATAGTTCTTAATAAAACAAAACATCCTTTAAAATTCTAAAACCCGTGAACGTGGCAATTAAATTTACAAACAGTGTCGTCGACAACTTTAACAAAAGACATTTGAATGGGGGGTGGGGTGCTGAGGGACCTTTTTTCGGTCTTTTTTTTTTTCCCCCCCTCCTCTTTTTTCCTTTTTTAAAGTCTTGTTCCATAAGGATTATAGCTCCCCCGCTGTTTGGAAAAGATAATTTCACTTGTAACACTAATAACTTGAGCAGGGAGAAGGCTGGCTGGGTGAATGGAATGCACTTCACTGCACATCTTGGCTTCGCTAGAAATCGGAAACAGATGGTCCTTGCGGCTGGCTTCCCACTCGGGCCCGCTCAGTGCCAGCCTGTGGTCGTTGGCTGGTTGCTGCTGGCACTGTGTGACTTGAACATAGTAGGACAGTGGCAAAAGAAATCAAATCTTTTTCATTGAGCAGCAAACTGTAATGAAATTTGACAGATCTGACATTCTATACCCAACATCTAGTTAGAATATATTAACCTTTTAGTTTTCTTGAGCTCCTCTCCTACTAGTTATGAATCTCCTTGTTACAGTTTTGCAGTGGCTCCGGAGATGGCAGGAAAGCAATATCTTCTGGCTGCCCTCTAATGTTAGAGCTAAAACAAATATTTCACATAGTAAAGGAAATATGGGGCTTTGAACTGCTCCCTAATTCTTATACAAAAAAAAAGCTAGTAATAGAAATAATGTTTAGACACTTTTGTTAATATTTCATTCTAGGATGAAAAAAGGAAATAATAGTAAGGTGATATTCCACGCCCATCTACTCAATAAGAATATTTTCTGGGTACATCATGTATCCCCACCTCAGTGGGGTAATGCTACCTTTGATCCAGCTGCATGAAAACTGAATTTGTGGTTTTGACGAATACTTTTATTTTCAATTCTATGACTTTGCATTTACTTAGATGTTTTAGATCGGTCCAGGGCAGGAGTCCTTCTTTCCCTCTGAAGGCTTCTCCCGGGTATGAGCTTGATATTGGCTTTTTCCAGATTAGTCCCTGTTTAGTCCTTCTCAAGAAGTCGTGTTGGCTGTCACGTGGGCCTTGAGCCAGCAAAGTGTGTGCTCCTAGGGGACGGGTACCTCTCCCAGATGAAGAGCATGTTGAAATCTTGTGCTGAGTTATGGTCACAGATTAGGAAATAGCTGGTTATATTTAGACTTAAAAATAAATCTGGTTTGTGTCCCTTTACATTTTGGGTTGATAGAGAAGAATTTTTACTTATTTTTTTAAAAATGTTTGTATATGTCATTTCTTCCCCTTCACTCCTTTCATCTGTTCCTCCTGTTTCTTTCAGACATGAAGTCACAGCACTGTCTGTGATGTCAGTGTGTTTCCATATTGACAGACCGTTCTGTCAGAAACAAGATCTTGATGCTTGTTTCAGATGAGGCAAAAGGGGAATACAGATGGCAAGAAGAAAATCAGAGGAGTGAGAGAGGAGTGGCGAGAAATACACACAACAGAGCTACAGGGGGAAATGCAGAGTCCAAAGACAACTTTCCCGGGGAGGGGAGAGGACTTCTTTCCCTGGGCTCGGCAAAATCATCCGAAATGTGCGTGTCACCTTGAGTATTCGGGAGGAGCTTTACTGTTGCACTCGTTTTGGCTCAGGAGTCCTTGAAGGTGCAGGAGCAGTGGTCACATGCTGCTTCTCTCCCTGTTTACGCCTTCAGCAACAGCAGATCCTCTTGATTGAAGCCAGGATTATAGGATTTCCAAAAGCTAGGACACACACTCGTTGTCAGCGACTTTGCATAAGTTCAGAAGGCTGTCCAAAAATCAACTGCCTGCTCTCACGTGGCACTTGAACTAATTGTCACTATTCAAGATAAGGAAATCTCTTCGTAACTCATCTAACTTCAGGCTTCCCAAGGAAAACGCCTCCCAAATTAAGAACAGATCTAAAATCACACGGTTGCAATCAGCTGAAAAGGTTCTGAGCAATTGCAACTGAAGAAATAGGGGGAGGCGAAGGGAATAAAGAAGGGGTTAATGAGCAGTAGATACCATGCAATTAATAGACAATCTCGTAAAGAGTACTAAGATCCTAAAGATGTGTCTAGCACTGGGAGCTACACGCAGTTCTGCCGTGTTTCTTTTGCCGATGTGAATAGTAGAAGCCAACATTTGGAGAAACCACCCGCTATGCCAATATTTCTAATGCTCTTACGCGTTCAGTTTCCAGTAGACTGTAAAATGCCAGCTTGATATAGTCATTTGAATTAATATACTTTATTAGCCTTTTTTAGCATTCATTTCTGGTTTCATACACTTAGTAGCCACAATGACCTCATCCGAATGCGCTGCTGAGGGGAGATAGAGAGAGGTACGGTCGCACTGTTTCTGCTGTGGCAGGTAACTCTGCTCAACAATTAAGCAAATTATTTTGGGGTAGTTGGCCACTTCTGCAGTAGGAAGTCAGAAAGCAACTGGCAAGTACTTCAGTTCATTGCTTGAGGCCTAAAGCTGTCGGAAAACAAATCTCTTCTCCCATAGCCCACAAACACATACACCTAACTTATTTCCAACTTGAAATATCACTGCCGTATTGCAAGCATTTTTATTTTGCAGCTGTGTCTGCACAAATGTCTATGCCGCACGAAGGCTTTTTCTTTCTTTGGAATAGTCTGATTTAGAAGCAAACATCTTTGTGGCTTATTAGTCTTTGGAAGGCATCGTTTTGTCCCAGTACTATTCACAGGGAGTGTTGTGCAGAATGCTGATTGACAAGAGTTAAATTCAAAACATGTAGCCATTTTCTGGTGTGTGGTTTTTTTCCTGATTGAAGGAAAACTACTTAGATGTTTGTTTCCAAAACGGCATCTGTCAGCAATCAAAGGGGAAAAATTGCATAAAACAAATGCAATTGTTTGGAGTAGCATTTCCTGGATCATGTTAAATGCTTGATTTGCTCCCCATTATGCTCACCAAATAATTTTATTTTCCACAATAATTGCAATATTTAACATGTTGTATTTAATCTTGTTTTAATGCTATTAACAACAGCCGCTTATGAAAGGAATAATTGCTCTACGGGTAAGAACCCACCATCCCCAGCATCAGAAAGAACAATGGCAAAGTTAACTGCACCTAATTGTTCTGAATTTAAAACGCTGTTAACCAACAACACTCCTCATTTCTTTGCACATAACTACTATACTGTCAGGAAGGAAATGGTTTCATGCTTCTGTCATTCATAAGCTGAAAAGCGTATTCTCTTCTAAAAAAATATTTATTCGGTGTGTTTATAATTCATATTGGGAAGTAAAGTCATATATTGGCATAGGAAGACCTAAGTAGTCCCGAAGCAGTGGTTAATAGAGCAATCAAGAGAAAGTTTGTCAGTAGATCTATAACTACATCAGGTGATGGAAAACCATATAGACCTCATAGAGATTTATTAGAACTTGACTGGAATGACATGCAGCACAACTGGGTATGAAATACTAAATAAATAATAAGCAGGGTGGGTAAGTTGTTTGGTTTGAGAGGCAAGAGCAAAGAGAGCAGCATAAAATTGAATCTGACACCGATTCAAAGGCTGATTGTTACTTAAGCATTTTACTTTATATTTTGCGTGATTCTTTGGAGAGAGGTGTTTTTTTTTTTTTCAATAAGCAGCAAGCCACAGAAAGGACAGGTAGCATTAACGAACCTGCAGTAACAGAAGACGATAAATGCTTTGGCCAGCCAGTGCAAGGACAGTTCCTGGCACAGTGTCCTTTTTTTTTTTTTTTCCTGGACTCGGACTAAAACTTAACACTTCCCATGCTAGTCAAACCCTTTCCTGTAAATGGCAGTGGGGTTGTACCTGCTAATCCAGAGCAAAAAACCAAACTGGGATGCAAAGTAATTGCACGGATCGTGCACTAACATATTCTCTGTGCAGTCCAAACAGATTGTAAAGACTGGGGCAAAACCAAAGACTAAGCCCTGCATGTTACATTAGCAGTTTATGTTTACCCTAAATCATTTGCTTATCATCTCGCACATCACAGAAATCTGAAGGTATTATTGAAGCTCAATGAAAGTTAGTTCTGTCCTGCACTGAATGACAGTTTTGTAATCTATGCAGCCCGGAATTAATCATTTTGCTGCAGCCAAATAGTTAAACAATAGTACACAAAACAATCAAACAAAGAATTGTGCACCCACGAGCTCCCCTTTTTGATACAAACAGAAATGGATATTGTTTAAAATAGAGTGGATATTTTTAATACATTTTCCTCTGGTCTCCAAATCGCGAAAGGATTTGCAGAGCGTAGCTGTTTCTGAGTGAGCAAGTTCTATCAGCCATAGCTCTACGGACCTAAGAAATATTCCTGGCGAGAGTCTGTTTGCCAGTTCAGAAGTTCATTTTTTCGAGCACTTGAGGAAAGGCACTACTGTATAGGGTGAAGTGCCCTGTTATTAAGCGGTGGTGGTCACAGCTGAGCAGCCGTCGCTCCGTGTGATACAACGGGGTGATTTAAATGGAAAGCATTCACTGCCTGTTTAATAGTGAGCTGTCATAAAAGTAATACTTTTGTTGGTTTTACAGTGCACCAGAAGATGCAGGAAACAGAGATGGGAAAATGTATGATTATCTTTAACTTTGTTTTCCAGGAAAGGATTTTGGTATTGGATAGTACCAGGATTTCATAACTTTTTAAAACTGTTTGTTTTGGCGTTGTCTTTTCCAAGTTATCTGTCATGTCATAATTCCTCATGTGAATTTTGAATGTTGCAAAGAAGTTTTGCAGGAGGGAGAAACAAACCTCTGTGTGGCTTTGGTGGTTATCACCTGATGGTATTAGAAAGTGTAACGTTATAAACCAGTTTTTAAAAAAATGGCAGCAAAAATATATTTTAAAAAAAAAAAAAAGATAAAAAGGGAATTGTTCAGTTCTTAGGGAGTACTTTAGCCATTTGAACCTTCATATGGAAAGTCATTTATTAAAACTTAAGATCTGGTATCTAAAATCAAGAAAGAACAAAAAGCCAAAGCTTTAAAGTCTCAAGAAACTGAAAGAGCATTTGATTCCTTCAGAAAGCTTCTGTCACTGAATTGAGAAATAAACTTCAGCAGTTTATACTTTTGTTTTGCCTTTCACTGCTTAAATGGTTATGTACACAATTATGAAAGAAGGAAAGAAAAAGAAAGATGCAATCTTTTTCTTTTTTTGCTCAGGCTTTTTTTTCCCCCCCGGTCACGTACATGAGAAAAGTAGCTGCGATAAACAGATACTGAATCAGACTGAAAGTCTTTTTAAAAAAAAAAAAAAAAAGAAAAAAAAACCCACCCAAAACATTGCATGATAGTCTCTAAGCAGTTCCATCTGTCAAGCAGAAATTTTAGGCTAATAGCCTGTGGCGATCTCCCTCCGCAGTCCACTACCTGCCTTTGTCCTATTAAATCTCTTTATTCTTCTTGAAAAAGAAAAAAAGAGGAAAGGAAAGAAAAACCTTGCAGACCAAAATCATCCGAGTGATGAAGCCCTAATTTTGACTGCCTCTCTTTGATGTTGAGCAGTGGGTTCTTATTTAAAAAAAAAAAAAAAAAAAAAGAGTGAGGGAGAGAGAGGGAGAGGGGAGAGAGAGGGAGAGAGAGAGAGGAGAAGACAGTGCTAGGAGCAGATGACTTTTCATCTCCACTTCACCTTGCCACTGGGTCTGTGAGAGATTGGTTCATTGTCAAGGAGATTTTTTTTTTTTACCCATGATTCCATATGGTATGGACCGGGCTACATGTTGCCCAACATGCCAGTGCAAATGTTTTCTCAATTAGGTGTCTTATCTCCCGTGAGTTAGCATCAGATGAAGCTTGCTGACAGCATAATGGCAGGGAAAACCTCCGACGGCTCCATCAAATGGCAGCTCTGCTACGACATCTCGGCCAGAACTTGGTGGATGGTGAGTTGGCAGCAGGGCTGCTTTTTTTTTTCTCCCTTTTCTACTTTCCCTCCCTCTTTGACAAAATGTCCCAGACCTCACATTTATCAAATTAACATTTGATTTTTTTCACACTCTTCAGTAGAGCAGCCTCACACTTGTCCCACTTGTGTGCTTTCCCCTGTGTAACAGGAGACCGTTAATGTGCACTACAGTTTCCAGAGGGAAGCTTTTTCAATTCTCCTTAAGGGGAGGGAAAAAAAAAAAAAAAGTATGCAAAGAAGTAGTTTGAAAAAGCCTTGTGCACAGTAAGTTGTCTCAGTCGGCTGCCTAACGCTCCGTTTGTTTTACTTTATCTGCTGCTTTCAAGCGTTCGTGTGCGTGTGCATTTTTTACCATGCAATATTTTGTAAAGAGAGGAGGTGGAAAGTTCAGTCCGTTACAAAGCGAGTTGATTACTGTAAAAGCCTGGAACGGCGCGGTAGTGTCGTGGTGTAAAATCACCACGTGTGAGAGAAGCGTGTTTTGCGAGGTGCTGCCTTTCATCGGAGACCCCCATCTAACTTTTCTCTCCGCTTGTTTACGTTAGAACAGGTTACCGGGCTGTGCTGACCTGGAGCCATGTGTTACAGATCCCACATAGTCTGGCTCTAGCTGCTTTTGGGCGCAATTAAAGTTTCAATAAAGTCCCAACGTGCTCCGTAGAACGAGTTAACTAGCATGTCATGGTCAGCCGGGCCAGACAACCTTTGACATCTTGAATCTATAAGAGGTATAGTGAGTTAGGAGGATGCACAATAGCCCATTGTGGCAGAAGATGCAAGTCCTGTTGTGAGGAAGAGAGTCCTCAAATCATTACTGCCCTCGTTAGCGTGTTGTCCGTTAGGGATTAATTCGTTAGCAGCGCATTTTTAGTTTTCTGTAATTATTATTCTTGTGGCAAGCGTGAATTCTTCCAGTGAGAGGAAAAGTTTGCTGCCAGGACAATGAATGTATTATCCGCTCCTAACTGGACCGTGAACCTCAGCTCATTTCACATAGATATCAGTTAAAAAAGGACTGGCGAGTGGAATTACAAAACAAGGCATGATCACTTTCATTGTATGATACGCTGAAACAAGTCGGGGGCTTTCCCTCCCCCTCGCCGCCCCGGACCAATTTTGGTATCATTTGGAAAGTTTAAGACCTCTGAGGACTTGAAAGACTTTTAAAAGTGAGATCCGGAAGGTTTTTATTCTGCAGCTTGGTGGTGGCCATTGTGTATATCATGTGGCTTGTATTTAAAGGTGTTTGGGCTCGGGTTTTCCCGTTTTGTTTTGTCTAAACTCTTAATTTTTTAACCGTCTATTAGAGGTTTGCCAGCGGTTGCCAGTGAAATGTAACATACAGCTTTTGGTTAATGGGAATAGGGAAGGCTAACCACTTTACTTATAGTACTGATTTTCCAATTAGACTTTCTGCCAGGGGAAGTTGGAGGGGGAAGGGGTATTTGCATGCACATAAACTGTTGACTATTCATGTGACTTTTTTTTTTTTAGCTTGTTAAACCTCTGTAAATAAGTCTATTGATTCTTAGTTATCATTTTCAAAGCAAAGTTTTCAAGTGCCTGTTTTAGCCACACGATTTATAGCATGCTGTGATTTTGCCTTATTGTAAGCCATTTGTATATTTTATTACCACTCCTCTTTTATTGTCTATCGGCTGCTTTTATGATGAGGTACGTCCATGCTTATTATTTAATAAGTATCCTCAAACGTTATTAGGCAGTTATTATCACCCTATAGAAAGTGTCCGAGGAAGTTTCATTTCAGTCAGATTTATTTCACAGATGTTTTAGTGCTGTGAATATAATATGTAAAAATGCTGGAAACATTTAGTAATGCACTTGCCTAAAAATAAACAGTTTTATAACCACACATGCTGTTGTTTAGATTAAACATTGCAGAAAGTTCTCCTTAAACTTGAACGTCACAGCATTTATTTTCTAAGAGAACAAAAAAAATCACTAAAATAGCCTTTTTTTTGTAGAAGTTGTGCTAGATGAAAGAGATGTTATTTTTAACTGAAATGAATAATTCAAGATCTTTACAATAGATGTGTTAATTGCAAATAATTTTCGTACAAAGTTTCAATTATTGATGGAGTAATAAGCAGTTTTTCATACAGTCTGTGAGTCTAAAACGTACAACAAAAAGTAGATATCTATTATTTTTTTTTTCTACCCCCAAACCTCACTGCATTTGCCACATTCTTTTAATCAAAAGTAAGCTAGAGAGCAGATTTTAATGTTTTAAAGACAAATAAAGCTTTTAAAATTACCTCATGCATGGTCTGGCTGCACACAATCTCAGCTGCACAGTGCTAAACTTCGGTTTGGTACTGCCAGCATACAAAGAGATGAGTGAATACCCCTTGCACCCATATGGACTCAGCTGCCAGCACTGTGATATGCAATTTTGCTTTTTAATGAATCGTAAACAATTTGTGTGTCAAACGAGGGAGTTTGTTTTCTTTTCTGGAGCAGGTTCTAAATCCGTTTTAAGCTATAGCTGTGTACTGTACTGGAGTATTATGCCCAAATTTAAAGGTTCTGTGTCATTTTGATGAAAAGACCTGTTATAATGAAAGAAACGGCTTTATAAAAGGCTGGGTGTAGTAATCTCTCTCTTTCTTTCTTTCTTTCTTTTTCTCTCTCTCTCTCTCTCTGTCTCTCAACCTCACACTCTCCCTCTTTCACTCCAGTCTATAGCATGTTTATAGCTAGCTAGCTGGAGATAATGGAGATTGGTTGATTGCATGATTAGTAAAATGAATGGATTTTAGCATTGGGCAAAGCAGCTTGCATTTTTGAAAGGTGGCTTTAAAATGCAGAGTTCTAATTTTGACCTTATTTTCTTTCATAGATAATCTTTATTAATGCTCCTTTAATTCGTTTTTCCTCATCGCAGCTAGTTTTTCTATCCAGCCATCTGATGGAATGGCTAATATATTTTAGCTTACTTGCCAAAATAGCAAGAGGTCAAAGTAAAAGAAAAACGTTATTTCTTTTTCTTGTAGACAGTTATAAATGTTTCAAACTATTTCAGTAGAACCCACAGGATTTGTATATTTCAGCAATAATTGCATTTGTCACCACAGTTTTAAGGCAATCTTTTGACACCTAATCTATTTTTCTTACGCTTTAATCAAGTAAATGCAGAAACAGTTATTATTTTAGCTATATTGTAACGTGATATTTTAGCAGAATCTTTCCCCCCAAATGCTGTAAATTTGTTTAAGAAGGAATTACATATATTTTTAACATATCTGTAATAGCAAATACTTTAACCGGTATAGCAGCCTGAAGATATGAGATAAATTAGTTTGTTGGAAAAATGATCATTATTTTGTAATCATTGGCACTTTTTATTTAAATTTGATGCTGTCATAGAGACACTAAAGGGTTAGTCATAGAAAAGTTTCGGTACTCTGTCTTGCATTTGTAACAAATATGTGCAGCTGTGCTACTTTTATAAACATTTATTTCAAGCTGATTATTTTTTTAAATTATTTGCTCTAGCAAGCCAACATGATGTGAATATTATATATGTTTAATACGGGATTGTCTGCAAAATTCCTTTGCATGGGGTTATTGAAATACATGTGCAGCAAAGCTATATACTGGAGGAGAATTCTCAATGACAAGACAAAACTAAAGACCCTGGGCCAAATTCTGCTCAAGGTTTACACTGCCATCAGCCTGCAGTCGCTACATTAAGAGCGGAGCAACTCCAGGTTTACTTACCTGAGTGACTGAGAGCCAACTTTGACCCATTTGAGTTGTCTCAGTCCAAACAGTTTCAAACCCCAAGCTGTTTTCCTTTGTGAAATATCTGAAGAAAAAAGCCTCATTAATAAATAAGAAGCCATTTCAAATGACTCCATGTATGAGTTAGCATGCAAATTGCTGTTATTGAATACAACAGTTAAAGCAGATCTTCCAGTCATTTTCCAAAATAGTTTCTAGTTTTATTATCCAGCTATCGATCCATAGTTCGGTGTTTATGCCTTTATTTTCTTTAGATGTGTCATGGTTTGGGCCTCAAACCAGGACAAGATGCCGTAAGTTAAAAGAGAATTTATTACAGATAGCAAGACTGGACTTGAAATGGTCATTTTGTTACTATAAAGGTTTTTAAGTCAACATCATTTTTTCACTGAAGTTCTTGGTAAATGCTTTTCTTTCACACCTCTGTGCTCCATTTTTTTGGAGGAATAGCTGAAATTGCTCAGGTAATTTATGCAGAAAAAAAATGAAAATTTCAAAATTTTACTAGCATTTCTATCAATTAAGAATTAATAGAGTCGTCACTATAAATCTCATTGCAAATGAGATTAAAAATAATGGTGCATCTAATAAATATTTATTTTGTCATATGGAAAGCTAATTGTTATTACCAAAGCTAAAAAAGTCCAGAAGCATGAAACATTCAACAGTAGTAGTTCTTGTTTGAATCACTGAGCGTATCTATACATACACGCATATACATACTCTCATCCAAGTGTATCGTGGTAATCCCCACATGCTGTTGAACCATACGTGGCTTTGCTGATTTGTGCTTCCTACTTATAATTTGCTGTATATCAAAAAGCATACATGTATTAATAATTATCCTGCTCCTACCTCTATAAAAATAACAAAGTGTGAACAAAGTGTAACATTGCAGCATGGATTTTCTTTGTTTTACACAGGAACTCTCGTATGTTCATACACTGGTCAGTTGCTGTATAAATGTTTTTAATAAAATTATTCCTTCTCTGGCAGAGTTGCTAAATTCCGTATATAACTGAAATGCATGTATTCAGTGCATTGGTTTACATACTTTATAGTATCTTCATGTTCTATACATGGCCTCCTTTTGCCTACAAGTGTTTGCCCTAGTTGTTTTCTACTCTTTTTCCTTCACCTGTCCTAAATATTGCCATGAATGTTTCTAATTTAAAGCCAGAGGAGTCAGTGGCTGATTAGAAGACAGGAAATTGGAGGATTAAACTGTCTGGTTGAACTTCCTTTACTTATCAGTACTGTGTAACTTACACTGGATTATAAACTCATTGGGACAATTTCTACAATGTATCAGTACTTTTGTTTTCTTAGTCTTTATTTTTCTGGAGAAAATATGGAAAACAAGGAGAATGGGTAGTTTGTGGCTAAAAACCAATACTTTTTAATAACACTGAAGCACTGTAGGTTTAAATTAAATTTGTATAAATGTCTTTAGATATGAGAATTCATTCAATTTTAAACCATGCAGGTCTACAATATATATTTTAAATTAACTTCAGTATGTAAACAACCAAGCAACAGATACTTTCGGGGAGGGGGAGGGAAATGACATCATTTTAGTAAAAGGAGAATGCACCATGTTAACCCTTGTTCAACCCTCGTCCCCTCAGAAACTTTCACGTTTGTTGTAATACGATGGTATAGCTGTAGGACACTCTGAGGAAGGGCTAGAGAGAAAAGCCAGTTTATCCAAAAAACTTTGCCTGGACTTCCAGTGCTACCGTCTGAGCCAGGAGCCGGAGATCCAACGTCCTCGCCTGGCGTTAACCAGGGGAGAAGGATGTTGTGTAGATAGCTGTCTAACCAGGAGGAGAACGAAGAAGAGCACAGCTTTGTACCCTTAAGGGCCAGCTCATTCTCGCTGTCGATTCCCATGTCATATTTCCGGAGTTCATCGTGGCCCTTGGTTATGAAATCATTGTAATAGTTGGGAAAAGCAAGTAATAGTACAATCCAGAGGACCTATCTTGTGAAGGATAAATAGGAGGACTTCTAAACTCAGTCCATACTATACTTAGGGTGTCTCTGTGCTACCACTCGCCATTCACCGTCATTTAATTTTACACACTGGATTGGGATCTCGAGGTGTCAAAACTGTATTGAATACCAGACCATGCAAGAAAGCCAAAAAAGACAGGCACTGCCTGAAAGGTCTAACACCTTGATCTGAACCCAAAGGCTGCGAGACTAGTCGTATACTCCAGTTTAAACACCGGGACTGGATCTTTAAATTGGTTGGGATGCTCGTGACGGTTTCTGGCAGGCTGATCCTGCTACATTAGGCAAGCCCTCCACTAATACTGGGAGTAATAGAAAATGGAAGTGAAAATAAAAGAACATTCTGAAACTTTTTTCTGGCAAAGTCCCAGTAGTTTCCATGCAAACACAAAAAAAATCTGAAACTTTTTATAAGTAAGGAAGTAAATATTTGCTTTCCCTGCCTCAAAGGTAGGGAAAGGAAAGGAAAAAGGTAATGTTTTTGGCTTATCGAAAGGTTCCCCATGTTTTAATCCCAGCGTGAAAAGAATCTCACTGTGCTGCTAGAAGCACGCTTCACTCCTCTCCCTCAGATGTGGTCACTGACACTGATTAATATTTAAAGATGATTTTAGAATGAATCAGGTCTTTGTTGATATTTGAAGACAAATATGCTCATTCATAATAGCCTGGTTTGGATTGATAATATCTTTGTTATTTTCATTAATGTCACTAGGAACTTCACTTTCACAAGTACTTCAGGTAATGATTCCAGAACTCATTGCAAATGCTGGAGCTCTTTGTACACGTACATACACACACTTTACATATGTAATACACTGGCACTTTATCCACCCACAAAAAGCAGAGACCCTGCCGCACTCCCAAGAAATCCGACTGATCTCAGAGCAGCAGGAGCCGGTCCGATCGAGGTGCTTTCAGAGCAGGCACTGTACAAGCCTGCAATAGCTCTTTTGTGCAAAGGTTTTAGAACTTCTGTTCACTGTGATGAAGATCTCCGAATCTATTTTCCATAGAGCAGATTATTGAAGACTAGTTCTCAATAAGATAAAAATCATTAGAGCAGATGAAATAGATGTGTTGGCTAATGGAGTGAGATTCAAAATATTTTGCCTGTATAAGCATGTCTGTTGTTCTTTGGTGGGTTTTTTTTCAGAGGCTGTGAAACGCAAAGTTAGCAATACAACTAGCTATGGGTGGAAGTGTTGGATAGTACAGATGGCACTATAAGCTTGTAGACTTTTACTACCAATAATTGCAATGCCCTTGCTTTCAAAGGAGTGCAGGTTGCCCTTGATGTACGCAAACAGCCATATTAATTTCACAACCCAATTGGAATCGCACACACGGATTGAGGTTGTCAATAGGAGCAGCGTGGAAATTAAGAGCACAAATAGCGCTCTCAAATAGGCCTTTCTGCTTTAAACGTGACTCACTCAAAAGACACAGAGTGTACGTGGTCACTGATAGAGCACCATAACTGAGAGAGTTTGTGAGTAAATTAGAGAGGAGTTTTTCCATTTTTATTTTTTTTTTTTAAATCCAGGATTCTATTAAGCTGGAGAAAATAGATCTGATTCTGCATGGAAATATGCTGATACTCATAAGTAGTCATCTTTAGTAATGGAAATGAAAAGTAGAGCATGGCTTACTGGTTTATGTCAAGGAAACATAAAGAGTATTCCAAAGTGACCCAAATTAACCTTTTACGTTCAATAAGAAAGGAGAAAAACTGTCCCGTTTGATTGTTCATTCAGTCAACGTTTATACTTGCTCTCATGAACAAATAGAAACAACATGCATGTGCGCTTCTGTTTGCCAGTATTTTTTTGCTAGGAATTTTCTTTTGTGATGTTATTTGAAAGAATAGGTTAAGAAGGACAGGTTAAACGTGGGTTATTTAGGGCAGTGGCTGAAAGGTGAATCACCAAGGTTTTTACAAGTGCACAAATAGAACAAGGTTTCAAGGATTATAAGCAAACACAAGTAAAACTCAAATTTACTCGTGATCTGCTGCTGAGGACTTATGGTTTAGACAAATTGCAATGCATATAAGCGTTGCATTAGGACTCGTTGCCTCCTCTCCTTTTATCTTGATTTCCTAAGGAAATGAGGCTTAAAAGATCAGCTGTCTGTCTGACATGAAGGAAACTGTAGCATAAGACATTATTTAGCACACCCAAGGAATTCCATGTTCAAAAATCGATGAATAATTCTTAAACAATTTAAAAGCAAATAGTAACTTTCTTACAGATTATAACCGTCTCACCTGTTTTTATAGGATACACCTTTTTCACTGTGGAGATATGTAGAGTTGTTGAAATTTATTATATTTCTATGGACACCCATTCTTTTCATTCTTAATGAAGTTTTCTAAGAGTCTTCCACAGAGAAATGTGGGAAATAACTTCCACAGAAATATGTGGGCATGCAGGAAGAGGACATAGGCCTAAAACGGTGGGAAGTCCTTGGTGAAGGCCTGGCTCCTGGCAAGCCATGACATTTACTGTTTTCTAATATAAGTTTGTGTCGAGAAGAGAAAGCCTGAAGAATAGAAAGAAAAGGATTGACCAAAGCATGGGTATCCAGCACAGGCACTGTAAAGGAGACAGGAAGGAGGGCGGGCTTTGGTATGAGAATACGTTTTCTGGCATTGTGAAGAGCCGCGGCCAAGGGATCACACCTGAGTAGAGACAGCGAATCACAAGAGTATTTTTTTCTCCTTCTCCTCCAAATCTCTCTTTCAAGTTGTTTCTTTTTCATTACTTAGAATCCCATTCAGTAACATATGGGCTACCAACTGCTCTGGTCCTCCAGTAACTGGACCACTGCACAAACAAATAACTTTGTGGGTTTATTTTCCTCTGTTCAGATGCAGAGGCATGGTTTGAATTGCAGATTAGTAGCTCATTTGCCCAAACTCTTCCACACTGAGGCAACTCCATAGCAGGAAGCCAAAGGGCTATAGGACAACAGCAGTGGCCGAACAAAACAAGGCTCTGTGCCAGCTCCCTGAGATGTCCCCCATGATCAGCAGTGCAACCACTTCTGATTGCATCTGCTCAATTCCAAAATTTCAGGGAATATTTTAGGGAACTTTGCTGTAAACGCTGGTGAAAACCGAGAAAAGGAAAACAAGAAAAAGGAGCGAAGACCAGGCTGACAATGTGCCCCTGTGGCACTGGGATTCAGAAAAGTCTAATGCTCCGTTGTGCATCATGTCCCACAGCCTTGCATCCTGGTGTCTCTCTCTTGCAACTCGACAAAGTCTGTGGTTTCACAGCGCATTAACCTCGGGAGCCACAGGCTCTCATGGAACCGGTTGTTCTCGTCTTTCAATGCTGCAGTCCACCTTTCTCTTACTTGTCCTAACACATCTGTTTTCAGATCTGCCCTACGATCATGGAAGTGATCCTGCACAAAAAACAAGGTCTTCGCAATAGTGATATGCAGTCACAATGGGGAGGAGCACAAAACCTTAACTAAAAAATGTTTATCTCATCAAAAAGTGAAAGATTGGCTGCCTAAAAACAGGAGGATTGATGGTCTGGGAACTTTTATTTTCCCTTTCGACAGGATAAGGGGCTGGAGACAAAATGGGTGGAAGTTGTACCCTGAAAAATAGTGTGAGACGAGGCCTTCTGGAATACGAGAAATAAACAGACCGATAAGGGTGGAATGACAGAGCTGCAGAGTTTTGAGGATGGTGACAATCTCAATTTGATGCAAACATCTGTTCATGTGCTTTGGATTGAAATAATCAAACACCTGCACTTCCATGCATGTGTTCATGCTCGCAAATTTCTTTGTTCTAACGAGTTTTCTGGGTGCACACTCCAGGACGGGTGTGCACGAGCATGGCGTAGAATTATTATTTGTGTGCTGTAGGTGTTTGCACCTGCAAAATGAAGGTGCCTGCTTAAGTGTGTGTTCTTACAAGCAGATAGGCAATGTGTTTCCCTTGGTTTCTGTAGAGGTCTGCCAAATCTATCACTTTAATTTTTTTTATGTCTCACCCTCCCATCTATGGAGTAGAATAATAAAAGTCGCTTACCTCAAAAAGGGTGTTAGATGTTAATTAATAGGTTTCCAACATTATCTGAAGACAGATGCTATAATTGCAGTACGTTATTTTACAAAAAAAGTTACTTAAGAATATAAGCTTTTGCAGAATTAGGGAACTAAAGACAGGAAAGACCTAATAGGCTGTGGAGTCTTTCCATCTACCAGCAGTCTGTTTTTTACTGTTTATTTATTGCTGACTTTTATTTTGCCTTTAAGCCAAACACTATGGGTTACTCATATAGCATATGCTTCTTCACTCGGCACACAAGTAAAAGCAGTGATGTCAAAATCAAGATAATTTTATAATAAAACTTGACTGAGGATGTCTGGACTGGTACGTATGCTCACACTATGTAAGACACAGAGATCTCTGTGCACACCACTTCTTCATATTAAGTAGGAGTTTGGTAAATGGAATGGATTACTGGGATTTCATTAAAAATTAAATGTACAATTATTTAGATGAATTTTTCACATATGCTTGTGGGCAAACAATTTTTGATTAGTTGTTGACATATAGTACACACAGTGTGTGTGTGTGTGCGTGTGCACATGTATATTTACATGCACGATATATAAATAAAATACAGACAGTAATGTAGTGTTAGGAAAGTCCACTGGTAGTCATTAATTTGACAAGTCTTATATAGGATGGAAAGAATGATCTTCCTCAGACTGAAAAATTGTTTTCCCTACATCACGTTAAGACTTATTTATCCAATAAGCAGGGGTAAGAGCTCAAGACCAAGCACAGCTCATCCCAGCTCTCTGCTCATTTTATCTAACTCTTTGAAGAAGTTTCTCTTCCAAGCGATGCCATGGAAGGAAAGCTGTGCAATGCCTTTTTCAGCAGTGCCTGTCACTGGGCTGGGGTTGTGGGATTTACATGAGTGGAAGGAAGTTTCTCAGTTTGATTTTAATTAGAAATCAGGTGGTAAAGCTGGGGAAAAGATTTGTAAAGATCTGAAGTGTCTGAAGAGGAGCGGCTTGAATAACACTGTATTAGTCATGAGGCAAGGAAGGAAGAATGTTGTCGTGATTTGAAAGTAACATTGTTCAGTAAATGAAGATGTGTGAAGCACTTGCTAAACTAAATTAGTTCCGAGGTTTGGTGCACATTTGTGTAATTCTTTCATTGAGGCTTTAAACAATTGTGAAGGAAAAAACAGAAACACATCTCTTCAAAAAAAACCCCGCTTGAATTGCTTTCTGGTGGTGTTTATCTGCAGCGATTCAGCTGCCATTTTTCATATTTCAGGCAGAAAAATTAAATTGGCACAAATAAATAAATGCAAATAATACAGTGTAATTCTACTCCGAATTTTATTTGGCGGTGCCCATCTAATGAAGACTTTGCTTTCCCTCACGCAAACAGAAGTTGTTGAGAAGTTTTAGGATGCTGTGTCTCCTAAATTTTCTACAGAGGCTCTTCCTCAATAGATGACCTTTTTCAAATGCGTGGATTCGGTATGCAGAAAGGGTAAATCTTGTGGTTTGAGTGTCCCCTGTAGAATATAATTGAATAAGTGTAGCCATATACTTTTTATTGTATTATCTTGTGATTAATTTTTCTAAGAGTTAGTGCTCCCACCTCTTTGTGGGGAGGGGGGGCACTGTCTGCACGCCCAGGTCATGTTCTCAACTCCTTTAATGCACCTCTGACATTTACCCATCTATCGGGGATCTTTACTTTGTGCCATTATACTTGTTGCTGTCTTACTCAGTTAAGAAGTACAAATAGCCCCAGCATTGCCAGCTGCAGTCCCAGGCTGGATCATTACTCCAGATTTGAGGTTAATCAACTGCAAATTCCATTAGCTTCATACAGAGTGAAAATAAAGAACAGACGGTCTCGCATGTGAGCCAGAAGTCAGGTGCAGCACAATACGGCCAGCCTTCAGGTAGAGGGATTTTTTCCCTTCGGCTAACATCTCTGAGATAAGACCAAAGGATCAGATCAAAAAAGATTTTCATGAAAGTTTTATAGACTCCCAAGCTTTCTTTTTTTTCCTCTCCCCCCCCCCCCCCCCCCCCCCAGCCTTTTTTCTCCACTTCCAATTGCAAGTGTTAGTTCTTCATTTGATTCTGGTGGGGTTTTTACTCCTTTTTCTCCTAAACACTATGGAAAGTCATTGCGAAGAGTTATATTCTCAGAGATCTTACGTTCTTTACTTACTTGTTGATCATGCCAGCAACTTGCTTTATTGCTCAGGGAAGTGCTGTGTGAATTTAGGGGGGGGGATATGGGGGCAGTTTGCTATTGAAGACCTATTTACTAAGATCCCAAACTTGCAAATGCTGACATACGCATGCACCTTGTGAGCTCTGCCATTGGTTTCAATAGGACTCACAGTATCAACGCTGGACACACGGCAGAGCAGTAGCAGGAACCGGGCCTAGACGCTTCCCTGCTGCTTTTATTCTGTGTGCTGTCTCCCCCTCGCACCCCTCAGATAGTGTTTTTGCTTGTCATTGGTGGTTTTCTCATGAGTCCTTTTAAAATCTCTTCAACGTTCCTCTTCTTTTTGCATGTACTACGAGCAGTCAATATTTATAGAAATTAAAAATTAAAAAAGGAATCTGCAGTTGTCTGAAAATAACGCCTCTGACATACCTCAGTTCTCTACAGCAAAAGCTTCCCTGTCAAATGGAAAGAACTGCAGGAAAGTCAAGTCTGTGGCCAGGAGTTGAGAGAGTGCTGCCCACAGTGCACTGCACTCTCCAGACTGAATTCTGAAAATTTACATTAGCACGGTGTTTGCCAAACAACGGGACTTTTGGATGCTGCGGCTTTTCCCTTTTCTTTGCATCTTTGTCCCGTTTTGGTGGGGAAGGGCGGTGCCTGTGTGTATGTGTGCGTACATCTCCCTATATACATATGTTAGATTATCACTGGCATGCCATTACAAAAGGTTAGGGAAAATATTGCTGCCAACCGAACTAAAGATTAAATAATCCAATCTCTGGGAACTGTAAACTAACAATCACTATCACAAATGGGCCCTTTCTAATCATAGTTTGTGGTGGAATGAAAGATGCAATTGTCTGGAATTGATGAATATGGGATCCATGCTGGCTTCGGGGTCAAAGGTGACTTCATGCAAAGGTCCCTTTCTCTCTGGCACCGCTTCCTTTGTATAGCATAGCTTGGCAGCTATCTCTTTGCACTTCGGCTACCTGCCAATGCAGCTGGTACTGTGCAACTGTCTGGTACAGACTACAAAGCATCACTCAGCAACCAGCAGCTCCGCATGGGGCCCCTTTTCTAGGATGACAAAGAAAGATGGGCTATACATTCTGCCATCTATGCCCATTAAAAAGACTCTTAAATTGCATTACTACAAGTTATTGTTAATTATGTAGTAGTCACTGGATCTGTATGATCCTTTCAGGGGTTGGTAATCTTTACTGTATGCTGGCAGTATAAGTAATCAAGAGGGAAAAATCAGTATTTTACTGTGTAAAAAGTAAGTACTAATGTGGTAAGTTGCTCATGCATAGCCGTATGAATGAAACCTTCATTTGGATGACGTACGCCACAGATTTATGGCATATGCAGGAAAAAACCTGCCTGAACTAGGCAAATTACTTGTGAAGTTGTGTCCTTATAATTTCAATATTCATGTTACAGTTAAGCTCGGGAAGTGTTTTTGTTGGTAAGCATTTATCCTGAAAGCTTGCTGGTTGTTAAAATGTGCCTTGAGCTGCAACTGAGAAGAAAACAAAGTTCTGGCTACATTAAAATAAGCAATTTCAGCTTAGAAGTCATGAAGCTAACCAGTGTTTAAACGATGGGATTCTGATAATGAACAGGGCATCACTGGCAGACTGACGGGCCACTGATTGTCTTGAATACTTTTTTCCCTTTGTAGTAGATTTTCTTCCTGTTCTTAAGAAATTGTTTTTAGTGTGCCCAACAAAAGGAAAATCTTCGTCCCTCCTAAAGCTGAGGTCCTGGTTGTCTCCTGAGGAATGGCCAAGCTACTTCTGTTCTTCAGTTCAGGTGTGATGAATTGTATTGCAACTAAATCCGGAGGCCTGATTTCAGTGCGTATTTTCCAGCTCCTGGAAGTGCATCAGTGTTAACATAAAACTGAGATAGCTCACCTGGGGCGAGCGCGGTTGGATTCACCTTTAGGAAGACGTATAGATGACTTACTACATAGATCCAAATTACTTAAATATTCCGGGCCAAATGCTTAGCTCCTGTCTACTGGCACAGCTCCACTGAAGTTAATGGAGATGTAGCAATTTACCCCTCCTGAATTTTCTGGGCCTTGTTTTTCCCAAGATTTCAAGGAAAAGTCTGTAAAGAAAGTGGTGGGGCTTGTTTACTCATGACTGGGGGTTTTTCCCCCTTTTCTTTTTTCCTGCTTTCTCTGCACTATTTATGATCTTGCACTTGCCTCCTGTAGAGCTGGCAGGCATCCGAAGATGTACACCAAGTTCTGGGAAGGAAACAACACCATTTCTGTATAGTACCACTGCGAGAGCTAGTCTGTTGAACGACTTTTATTTCCTTTTTTGTTCAAATTACACAAAAATCTGAGAGACACAGGATACAACAGGAGGAGACGAGAACCTTCAGTCTTCAGTTTCTCTCTTTCCTCCTTGCGTCTAATATTCCTTTTCTTGCCTTGTCCTGATATCAGCTATTTGAAATAGTTATATATAATTTAACATTATACAAAAGTATTGTCATATCAAACATAGTGAAATGGATTCCAAAAACACCATCTGGTATTTGGGAATGCACTGTGAGTTGGGAACGTGAGAAGAGATATTCTTTGCCACTTTGCTTGGGACCCAGCCATTAGCAGTGTAATTGCCAAGAAAAGGTGACAGGCTTCAGGCTTAATGCAAGTGGGGTTTTTTTTTTCCCTCTCTCTCTCTTCCCCAGCCTGTTAACTCTATGAGTCCTAAACTAGATGCAAAAGGCACCGTAAGGGCAACGCAATGGGAAAAAACAATAGACTCCCTTAAATTAAAAGGCAGGGCAGAAAATGAAAACGGTCACTGGGCTCCTATAAGAAGACTAGAATAAGCGAAAGCAAAATAAGCTTGTTGAGAGGAGGAAAGAAAACAAGACATGCACGCTTTAAAGCCACAGTGTGTTACACGGAATTGTTCTCTTAAGTAGTGGATTTGTAATGATTAGAGTTTCCCAAGCTTTATCCAAAAGCTCATTTCAAAGCCATCATTAGTTTTCTCTAATCCACCCAAAATTGCAAAACTGCGTACTGTGAAGGTCATCCGTGACCATTCTAAACCTGGTTTATTTGATGTTATCTCACTTCTTCCTCCATATCTCCATCTATCCCTTTAAGGATGGGGGGTGGGGGGAAGAGAGAGGGTTTAATAAATTAAAATCTCAGATTGATGTCTATGGGAATATTCTGATGTGTAAGAACCCGAAGGGCCTGCACAGTACATTTTATATCATTTCATGTTGCTAGCCTGTATGCTGCCATTGGCAGGTGTAATTCTAACAAGTTTTGCCAATATTTCTCACCTGAGAACCAGATCAAACATGAGGGAAGTAAAAAATCAGAGATATTTGAACAAGGATCAAAGTCTCTGTGTTACATGCAGAAAGGCAAATAAACTTTGCAGCAGAGGATGAAAACAAGTGAATAACACAGAAAGGTTTTAATCTTTATTGATTTCCATCTAACATTTGAAATACAGCCTTTTATTAATTCTGAACTTAAAAAAAAGGCCACATTGATTTGTTTCGGTATGTCAGAAACTGCGATGCTACAATAGATCTGCTATTAAATTACACAAAATAAAATGATTTCTGGTGGGTGTATCTAATGCTTGCCAAATTAGATGAAATGAAAGCTAACCCTCTTAGTCTAGCTGTTGTTTTTAAATATTTATGTCTTTAACAGACATTTGTGTGTGCCATGAGGGGGACTAGAAACTCCTTTGCTATCAGTCAGTTTATGTAGACATGCAAAATTCTTACAATCTCAGTACCAGACTCGAACGAAACGTTCGTCACCGCAAGTTCTTTCAATTTATTTGAAGTAAGCTTGCCGATTCACCACACTGCCATTTTGGCTCCTGTTACTTATTTATTTACTGCGATTGCATTTTGCTGCAAATGAGTTCTGTATACAAAATTTAGTCTACAAGGTGTAGCGCAGATTTTCAGCAAGGAGTTCAACCCTTCAGTGCAGAAAAAGTGGTGGCAGTCCCATGGGTGCCAGATTGCTTGAGGGACTGAGAGAGAAGCTGCGAGCCTCGAGCTTGCCCTCTCTGCCGGCGACCAGCCGTCGGAAAACTTTGCCCTGAAACAAACATGGTAGAGCCGGGCCTCACCATGCATCCGAGTGAGAAAATAAGTCAAACATCACAGAAGGATCTTTCTTTTCTTTACAAGAGCTTGGGATTGGGGCTCGCTCGACCTGACCTTCAGCACTGTTTGCTTTCTAAAAGGCAGCAATGGTCTCTGATATGTTTCATTTAGTACCAGGTTTCTTGTTTTGAAGCATGTCGATCGAGGCAGTCCCTGATGCACTTAGTGTCCTAAACCCTCCTGACTAATAACCCAACCTGGGCAGCTCAGAAGAAAGATAAAGTTCTGATTTCTATCTTACAAAAGCACTTTTCAGGCGAGATCGCTCTCCAACAGTGTGTTGTATTCGGAGTCGTGTTTGGTACCTGCTGCTCCAACAGCGCTGGCTTTGGAAGCGCAGCTCTGCTTGGGATGGGACGGTGAGGGACACATCCGACACACAGACACACGGAGGTTTTGTGCGTGCAGAAACCGAGGCCATGCGATCAGTTCAGTAACAGAGGGACAGACCCAATTCCCACTCAAAGAATCAAGAAACACAAACAAAACTGCTTTGCAATTTAATTTCCGAAGGGGCGTATCCGCCTATAAAAACTTTCATACAAGAGATAAAGACCTTCAATACCAATGAAATGTGATTATAATACTTTTTGCATTACAGTTCCTCCTGTAACAGAAATTGCACAAATTCTCTCCTTTTTGACTGTGCCTTTCTTTGACCTTTTCCTATTGAATAATCTAATGTTTCTAGAATGTACATTTTATTTAGCAGTTTTAATCAACAAGTGCATCTTCATTCAGTAAGTTAATAGTACAAAAGTGTGTTTTAAGCCTCTGTTGAGCAGCCGCAGGCTCTGTGAACCAAGACTTGCTGCTGTGATTAATGGCAGCAATACTTTGATTCAGCACAATTCATTCCCCATTCGTCCCAGCGCCCAGCGTGGAGCACCTCGGGGACACCCTGGGTGTGTGCAAGCTGGAGCCTCCCATTCCCAGTTCCATCCCCGGGGCCCTGCCGCCACCAGCCAGGGATCTGGGTCTGGGGGCACTGCCAACTCCAGAAGCTTACAGCTTTTTATCACCTTCACGGGAATGCGCCACCCACAGCAATGCAGAATTATTAGATCTTTCTCATAATTTTTTTTCCCTCTGCATAGAGGGCTTTGCCTGATTTTTCCCTACCCAGCCTATGCCAGCCTGGGGTTTTGTTTTGCTCTCCGGTGACATGATGACAAACTGCAAATGAATAATCAGAAGTACTTAGAATTAGAATGGCAAAAATATTATTAGTTGCTGCCCGCCCCCCCCAGCCCCACTCCCGCATCCCTCTCCCATTTTCCCCTCCCTCCTCTTTTGACGGCAGGCAGAAAATGCAGATGCCAAGGCAGCGGAAGATATTTTTAAGCAGGAGCATCTGGCTCCTTGGCAGACTCCACAGGCAGTTGGTTTGGTTGTTTTGGAGTTGCCTCTGGGTCTGTCACATGTTTTGGCATCTGACTGATTGTCTGGGCTGCCTCCTCTTATTTGACATATTTTTTCTTTGACTCACCTTTGATTCTGAATTGTCTCTTTATTTTCATTTGCCAGTGAATAGCAACTTTAGCTGCTCCTGGGCTTGTTTATATAGAAATAGTCCCCGTCACTCCCCGGCTGTGGCTCACGGGAGCCTCCTCCCTGCCCGGTCCGTGCTACTGGAGGTGCTTGCTGCTGCGAACACTGCTTCCTTGGGATTCGGGTCAGACTCCAAGCACTCCCTGGGAAGGAAACTATTCCAAGGAGGAGAATTTTCCCGCATCCAAATACACAGCCGAAAGCACAGAGACAGTGTTCCAGATATATGCTGTACCTCTGTATGTTTTTTTTTTTACATATATATATATATATAAAAAAGATTATTTTATTGGGGAGAGAGATTGTCTTAAATCGGTGTAGGGTTTTTTTAATAGATTCTGTGCAGAGTATGAAAAACTACTTGAAATGACAGGTCTGTTCCCTGCCTGGAAGCCTGCTGTTTGAAAGAAAAATTTAGATGCTTAGCGGTATTTTTTTTTCTCTGTTTTCTTAGCACGGTAAACCTTGGGTGAAGCTAGTTTTTTTTACTCGGAAAACTTTTCTCCCCCCCCAAACATCACAGAGAGGCAGTCTGGAAGCCTGTCCTTGCGACCTGCCCAGCCCGCGGAGCCGACCCCGGGATTTTACGACTGCCAGGGCAGCGAGGCTGGCAGAAACAGGTGGGCTCACAGCGGGGAGCAGCAGCGAAAGCCCCACCACGAGTTCTGCTGGGATTTTTTTAGGTGGCTAAACTAAATCTAATTAAACCAGAGCATGTTTAAATGAGCTTCATTTAATGTGCACTTTGTATGGCTCCTCTATTAATGACGGCAGCTCTTGTTTTTATTATTGGTGCTATCGTTTTTCTGTCTTTCCTGATATTCCCAGGGATTGAATGGATTATTTATCAGAAGGGTTGGGGTTGGGTTTATATTTCTAAAATGCTGGTTTGGAACTGTCCTGTGAGCTAGTCCTAGCTGTGCTCAGGAGACACTGCGGAGACTCAGAGATGAAATGTAAATCTGTGCTTTCAAGCTAAAATGAGACCATATTCCACAGAGAAAATGTTTTTCTTTTAAGGAGAAGGCAAATAAAAGGAGAAAAAACATTAGTTTTTAAAGACGTTTGTAGTTTTTTGAAAGTAACCTTGTAAAAAAATTGGTTTTCACTAATCTGAGGTAAAGAAGGCATCACGTCACCTGTATGTTGTTTGGGATTTTTTCTTAATTACACCAAGTCAATTTAAACTCATCCAGCAAAAGGGCAGGGAAAAAACATAATATGGCATTTTAAAACAAAAGTTCCCAATATGTGTTTTTCATTGGAGTTAAAGTATTGCCTAAAACAGAAAGCTTGTCTCTCACTGACCTACCGTTTTTGCCTCAGTCAGGTACAGGTTTGGAAGCCCTATGTATATTGCCGCTGTAAATAGTAAGGATGTCAGAGGCTAGGGAATTGGCACATGTGAAACAAAGCTATTTATTCCCAGGGCAGGACATTTTGGGCAGCTAGGCTACCTCCTTGTCTCTTCCTCCTACCTGTAGGCAGCAGGGAACGGCAAAGCAGCTCCAGAGTTAGCCTCCATGAACATGGAGTTCACAAACACAGAGAAAGATGACTAGAGAGATTTTAAAATGTGAGAGAAACTATATTTGCATCTGCTTTTTTGTGTGTGGAAAGGAAAAAATATTTTCAAACTAATTTTAATTTCTAAACCAGTGACTGAAGGAGCAGGCAGAAGAAAAGCGTGCGTGTGAACACACATACTTGCATGCACGCACACCTTACATAAAATTACTTTTATCATCTGATCCTGAGCCTTGGCATGACTGATTCCAGGAAAAGCCTCGGACTCCAGATCTGTACAAGAATATTAGTAAACATTTGCACGGAACACAATATCGCACACAAATTAAAGTGAGTTTCCAGCTCTCTTGTTTACAAAAGGAAGCCTGTGAGTACAGTAAATGCCTGCGTTCGGAAATCTTAAAAAGAAAATTACAATAAAACTAGCAAAACCCCCAACCTACACTGTGTTTTTAAAGTCATCTTGGTATTCTAGGGAATGTGCATCATAAATTTTGAATAGATGGGATTAGCAATATCATGAAGGGGAATCCCCAAGGACCTATCTCCAACAAGGAAGGAATCTCGTAAAAGACATTCACAATAAATCCTTTCATAGGCTTTGGCACTTGGATGTAACTCCATAGATTCCCTGTTAGGTTTTCCTATGAGGATAACAAATAACAGGTCCTTTTGGGCTTTTGATTCTGTGAGTTGTTTTGTGATCCGAAAGCACCATATGGGTGCTTTCACCTTTGTTTTTCAGCACCTGCAGCATTTGGCAGATACATGGTAAAGCAGAAGAAGCAGCACAAAACACAGTATTACTGGGAGAGGGAGATGCGATTCTGAACTATCTATCCTCTTGGGGCAAGCAAATAGGAGAAAGCAGCTACAGTGCCCTGCCAAACTAGTCCTGGGGGACGATGTGGTTACAATAACTAATTTTTAGAATAGCCTTGTTCGTGCTACTCGAAGTCTGTGCAGCCTTGTCCAGCAGGCGACTCGATTTTCAAGGACACAGCTCTCAGTGTCCAAAATTGAAATCTTTGTACGAGAATTACAGCCTTCAGACATATTGCAGTTAAAGTGAGGGGGCTTTTCTGTCCTGCCCATGAACAGTTACTAGAATAATAGGTAAGCCTGTAGGAGCATAGTGATACTCTTGGAAATCCCTTGGATCTTTTAATAGTGTGGAATGCATGCAGTCACTGCAGCTGGACAGACATGCTTCTCGAGGAAAAAAGAGACACCTTTAGCACTTCTGACTTGGTCTCTTGGCTTTTGGTGAGTCAAGTCAACACACATTTCACACCAAGGTAACTGACTGTATTTCTCTTCTTATTGTCAAAAAAAAATCGTCAGTTAAAATCAAGGTGTTCCAACAAATCCTTACCTATCTAATTGTCAGTGTCGCGTTTTTTAGACTTCAGGAACCATTCAGAACAGGTCCTTCTGTCTTGCTGTGTCCTTTTCTGTGATCTGTTTTACGGCAACAATGGGCTTTGGGTCTCTGCAAGACTGAATGAAAGAAGACTTCAAAATATATTGGGAAAAATAATGAAGTGAGCCACTTCTGCTTGGCAGGGAACAGCAGTCTTCAGTTTACCAATAGAGAAAAAGGGGTTAATTGATTTGTTCAATATTGAACACTAGCCTGTACAAGGCCGAGACTCACTCCATCACCACGTCAACCCCTTTGTAGGCCCTTAAGCACCTGCAAACACATTGTAAAACATGAATGATGATCTTTACTTCTCTTCCTACTTTGCCAAGATCCTTCGTGTCATGAACTTCAGTGATTTCAGAAAGGTGGTTCTTCTGTCTTTGTAGATGAAGAAGGAAACAGATTCATCTGGTTTCTCTCAACTCAAACAAGTAGTGAGGGAAAATATAAACCTGTTTAGAAATCATTTCTCATCAGGACACCAAGAGCTGGCTAAGGTCAGAACTAGGACTGAACATTATCTCATAAAAGCCCTGGAAGCTGTGGCCAATTACATTGGTGTCACCAACGGGCTCTAAGCATCTTGGTACTGCTTGGGAGGGCAGGGAGCGAGGTGAAAATCAGGGACTAAGGAGCCTGAGTCTTGAAAATCTTTTTTCCACTTCAAATTGAAAGGTGCTGCTGTTTCTGATCAGGCTTCACAAAACAAGGACATGGCTTGGCCACAGTTGAGATGGATTTAGTCTCCCAGAAAAGTTGTTTTCTCTGCTGCCATCTGACACAGGTGGAGCTAGTGCCAATGTAGTGAGCACAAATTACAGCCAACGTGATGCGGAATATCTTGTGCACAGACCTATGTAGCTGTGTAATTGCTTGGCATGTCTTTGGCCCTTCACTTGTCCCAAGTGATAGGTGTGTGAATGGGTTTATAGGAATAATAATTCTCAAACTTAGAGCCAACTCTTTTCCTCCCTCCATTACCCTGCTGGAAAAGATTTCACAGCCATTTGCATTTGTTGCAGAAGCCCGCAAAAGAGGTGAAGTTAATCAGAACTTTGGCTGTCACTCTGCTCCTAGCAGAGGTTTTTTGGAGCTGAGTTTCTGCGTTCAGAGCAATAGAGCGCACCTCCCATTTAAAATAAAGTAAGACAGGAGTTGACCTGTGGTAAAGAGAAAATAACGTCTTAAGATCTGGATCATCTGGAACCTAAACTGATCCATGGAAACAAATCCATGGGCCAAAAAAAAAAGAGAAGAAAATCGAGATCACATATGAACCAGGAATAATTCTCCTCCCACCTCTCAAGGTTCACACAGAAACGTGTGAAATTGAAAGGGCAAACCGTGGTATAAATTTCACTCACCTGTTGTGGTGCTGAGATCAGTGATACGCTGAGGTTATGGAAATGAATCCTGAGGATTCACTGCAGAGGATAGCAAGGAATATCAGGTGCTTTGTGCATGAAGTTTAAATGAACATTTAAATGTAACTGTGGAACACAAAAGGAAGTTTAACTGTAAAATGTGAGAATGAGTATGGTCTCCTGATGCACCACACACTCACTTCCAGAGCACCAGTCACTTTTTCTCTGCCTTCTTCATGAACTAGATCATATTTCCCTTTCCCACTCAGTCTTTTGATAAGGGATTTGTGCCCCAAGTACTGGGAGCCCCTCATAACAAGAGGAGAGCGCTGTGCTCCCTTTGCGTTTGCCCGGGAACAAGGCTCTCCCCTTCCATAACAACTCAAGGGAGACGGAGTCAGAGGGTCAGCGAGCTCTGCAAGCCTGAACGCCACTCCATGGGTTTGGTTTTGTGGGTTTTTGTCTAATCTATGAACTTACATCACTTAAGTGTAGATTCTCCTTGTGGTTTAGTACAAGCAGCCAAAGGTTGAATTCATACTGTGTTCTCACAAGTGAAACTTCGCTGACTTGTGCCAAGCAATATATTCTGCATGTTCCCAGTTTACATATTAAATCTATGGGGTAGAAGTGGGCAAAAAGTAGGAAATCTCTTATTACTTATGTACAGTGAGAAATAACATTTGGTGGGTGGATACAGTTTCTTAAGGAAATGAACTGTCTCTCCTTTGAAGGAACATTTAAATAGAAGGGAATAGTTTGAAACATAAACTGAAGTAGAAAAATTCCCTTCCCGCTTTACTCCAGAAACTATCAGTGATATTCCCCAGGCAGGACATGAATATGTTATCATTAAGTTAAAATCATTTGCACACATAGATTTTGACCTTGCTGGAGTGCAGAATCTACAGTGAGCCATTTGTTCACAGAGATGGAGGAAAATAATTGAGGGTTTTTTTCAGGGTGGGGAAAATGCTTTGTAAGCAACCAAGAAGTGTGTTTTGAAAGATGAAGGTGAGAATGAGCAGGAAGTTGTCAGTATTGAGATACCATAGTGTAATTTTAAAACAATGTTTCTATTGCAGCTCGTTACCATTTAATATGCGAAAATATACTTATTCTTGAATTTTGCAATGTTTCAGTACTGCACATCCCCTTTTGTCCCTACCCAGCATTACTAAAGCCAGGGACTATTCTTTATACTGTATTTGTACAGCACCTATCACAGTAGGCTTCTGGACCGTTCCTCAGGCTTCTAAATGCTGTTGCAGTAAATACAAATAACATCACTGAATTTCAGCATCAGCTGCAGAAGTATTTCCTCTTCCCGAGGAAAGAACTGGACTTGTCTGGATTTAAAGAACCAAGATTTATTTCCTGAAAGCAAACCAAGTGGAAATGACAGGCTGCTTTTGGAGAACCCCATTGACCTGTAAGACCTAAGTTAGTTAATTTTTGGCATAAAGTGAAATACTTTTCATTGTTAGTGTGCTAATGTTTCATACAGCAAGCCAAAAATGAATGCTTGGGGACTAGCTAGGAAGTTAGAAGTGTAAAACCTTCTCTTCAATAAACACCTTCCTTGGGAATTTTTGGTGAAAGTGAAAGGAGAGCAAACTGGGAGACAGCGATTTTTTTACCACTGCTCTGGTTCACATGAATTCAGTTCTTCCCTTTCACAGCGACTCCGAGGAACTCATTCAGTCTGTTTGTTCCTCACTGTACCCACATTTAAAGCACCAGAGGTGACACATCATTGCTCTGTAAGGATGCTGTGAAGGTAAAACCAGCGGGAAGAGCAGCAGATAAATACAGTGGTGTGAGCAGGTCCACCTCTGGCTGGTGTGCAATGGTATGTGTTACAGCAGTATGCAAATGTGACAGGCTGTAAGCTTCTTTGGGTAGCGACCCTTTCAGTATATTTGCATAATTGAGTTAAACTGAGAATGTCAATAAATTATATAGATGCTGTGCAATGTATTGGTGAAATCAGCTGAAATGCAGCTCAACAGTTGAGATTTTCCCATTTTCTTTGCATGAAGGGAGTTAGGAAGGACTTAGAGACTTCAGTCAGACAAGGCTGAAAAGATTGTCCTTTGAAATGAACTGCCCTAAAATCATGTTATCCCGTAACAGGATTATCCATAGAAAGATGGAGAACTGATACCTTCATCCTATAAAATGATGGCCTTAAAATATCTCCTCTTGTTAAACTGCTAGCCATCTGTAGGGCAAAGAAGTGATGAGTCAGCTACTTCACAAATTGCTGTGGTTTTGTAGGAAGAAGCATCTGCAAGACCTGGTGTGATGAGTTACAACACACCTTTGTCACGCTAGAACATTTCCGAGCTCCTTCTGTAATAATTTACTTTCATTTCAAGGCATGAGAACCCCAGCAGCCCAAGCAGCCCAGCTCAGCCAGCGCTATGGAAGTGACTGTGTCACTCCAGCTACGCCGTGCCTGCAGGCTGGGCTCCAGTGATTGATGGATCCTCCAGATCTGTCGTGACCTCGCTATTTGTATCAATGGGCATCCTGTAGGAAACCCCAGGGCTTCTGTTGCACTGTCACCCTCACAAGCCCAGCACAAGTTTCATGTTGCAAGTACTTTTCTTTGAAGCTACAATTCCTCTTTATTTAGCTTTCCCCAAGTTGTCTTGTCCACCTTCGGTATTGCATCAGCAAAAACATTGCTCTGCAGTCTTAGTTGTTAGCAGACCACGAGGCGGTGGAACAACAGGACTTTGCAAATCAGCAACTGGATTTCTGATCTCTTTTAACTGTTCTTCTTCTATTTCTGACCTTAATTATTACAAATTTATCTTCAATGTATTCCCAGCCTCTCCCCAGAATCATGGTAGTAATAATAGCCAGTTTAGGGAAGCAGGAGATTCACTTGCAGTGTTTCTAACCTGAACTCTGGGCACAGGACAAAGTGTCTTGATGCAGTAAATGTGGAGCACTTCACTCAATAGAGAGTTCAGGACAGAGCAGAACAAACGGGAGCTGGTGTCCTAAGCGCAGGCTGAGAATTACCACTATAAAGCAGGTTATGCTACTGAAAACTACGAAGAGAAAGCAAAGCTCAAGTAGAGCAAGTAACATCAGAGGAACAAGAAATTATTTCTGCTTGGCTTAGCTGGGGCTTCTGATCTACACAGCTATGCTGCGGTCACTGAGCCAGGCTTCCAAGGACACCTTGCCTGTGACTCCGGAGCATTTCCTCTACACTCCCCACTCTCTGTCCCAGCTTCATTGCTCTCCTCCATTGGCAGCAATCCAGGTGAAATTGTGCATTCTTCCCTCTCACAACTGATAAATGCAGAGAAGCATTTTATTTCATTTTTGAATGGTTTCAGCACAGGGAATGATACCAATAAAACAATGAAGCTCCTACCAAATATGACATAATGATTCTTCGAGGTCGCATCATTCCCTTCCTAGATAGCAGAGCTGTTCTGGGGCCGTCAGTCCGTTAGTCTGATAGGATTGTCATGATAACCAGAAAAATACAGTCAGTCCTAGCTCAGAGAAAAATTCTCTCCTGTTGAAAAAGCAAAGCTTTCTATCTCTATGTTCCCTGAGCCACAAGAGGAGGTGACTGAAGCCAGAGCCGTTCCTACAAATAGAAATCTTTATCACTGTAAATCAACTTGGTGAGTAGCAATCGACTTCTTTGTCTCTAGAGACATTTAATAAAGTACCCCACAACCTCTTTGTCATCCATTAGTCGCCAGATATTGGACATGCCATTTTAAAAGCACCATTTCTTTTTTTAAACATACAGCCTATGAAAGATCTATATTTTACCTCTTTTTGGATGGACACATTAAAAGGATATTGTTACTTCCCACTCTGGATTGAAAGTGCTAAGAAAATCCTGTTGTATCTGAAGAAAATGTAAGCACACATTTAGTAGGGGGTTTGCTTTCCTTTTTTATTGCTAATAAGGCGTACACCTCCAGCCTATTCTGGAGACCAGAGCATCCTCCAGAACTGTTGCTGAAATCCAGCCTGCCCAAGGATTTAGGAAGAAATGACATTACGGAAAATAGGGAAAACCATTATTTCCCTTCATATAATATTTAACAAAATCTAGAAGTGAAAAAATAGATTCAAATTTATCAGTTGCTGAAGTTCATTAATCTGTACATCTTGAGGAGTAAGTGTATTTTCTTGCTTTTAGATGATTTGCTACAAACCTCTGGTTCTGCCGGTGCAGCAAGTAAGTACTTACTGGAACAGACTTTACTCCTCAAAGGCAAGAACTGCCTGAGGTTGAACATACCACTAATCTGAGCTTTGGCACAAAATAAAATACAACCCGAGTCTTCACAGAGAAGGAGCAAAGCTTGAAAATCTGAACCCTAGAAAGTCCAAAAAGTCATATAACAAATATGATGGGCATATGTTTAATTGCTTATGTTCGGTCTCCTGATTCTCTAGTCAGCATCATGATTTTTGTGGGGTCTGACTCATGATTTTTGACATCGATAATACTGCTGTTCTTACAACAGGGTACAGTTTAAATGTAGGACATCTCGTATCACTGTGTAACTGGACGCCAGTTTCCCGTGAAATTTTCCATTTTTAGCTGTTCTGTCCGTAGGCTGATGACACCAGCATTTTTCCTTCTAGACCACCTTCTTTCCGATTCCTTACTCTGCATCCCAGAGTAAGACTTCAAAGACGTGCTTCCATGGCAGGGCAGGTGAAGACCTTGCTGACACTTTGCAATCAGTGAAACACAGTTTTAGCTGCAGTTACTGATTTTGTAAAACAGGGAGTGTAGACAGGACTTAACTGAATGTCTGTGTGATAAGGAATGCCTTAGTTGATATTTGCACTTCTTGGTAAATAGCTTGATATTCACTGTGACAGTCTGATCTCTCTAGAGTGCTTTATTACATGTCTTTTATTGGCTTTTTGAGTTCAGATTCTGTGACTGGTATATTAATTTTATTTTTTTATTGTATTTCCTCCTTTTATGTTCTGCAATTACATTAACTCAGCCTTTCCCGATCAATAATAGCTGCAAACAATTTGCCTTTCACTGCACATACGAAATCTGTAATAATGGTCTTCAAGTCTTTATAGTTTCTTCAGTGGTGTTAAATTTATTATACCTTATTAGCATAGAAAAAAGGATCAGTAAATGACCAGCTCCAGTAGAAGGCTTGTAGCAGAACTAGCATCCACTTTTGAAAAAAAAAGAAATTACTCTAGAATGGGAAAAAAAAACCCCAACATTTTTTCTCCAGAAATTTGTAGCAGGGCTATAATTATCAGTATAAGTTCTCTATGGTAGCTTTCTGTGCAAGCTGTTTAATTTCTTCAGCATGTTATTGGTTACTCAGTCCCTTTCAGTAGTGGATGAGGTCAAACTGGATTATCATAATGATTGTTTCTGGTCTTAAAAATCAAAGCCCGTGCTGGAAGGGCTTGGTTGTCCCTGGTCCTTACTTGAACGCGCAGAGAAAGGCGAAGTGTGGTAAACCTCTGTCCTGCTGCTCCCCTCTGGTCCATGGTCCTCTTCACTCAAGCCCCAGAGCAGGAATTGGCAGAGGATCCCCGTGCTGCCTTCCCAGCAAAGCAGCTGGGAAAGGGCAGAGCCTCATGCAGCATGCTAGGGCACAGAGCTGGGCAGCTGGGAACGGCCACAAAACCCTGCAGCACCAGCGTGATGCAGGGGAACCAGGAGCCGCACGCGGAGCTGGGATGAGGGCACCCAGTACTCGGGGCAGCAGGCACGGTGGATCCTGCCCCACGGGCTGTGCGGGGACAGGTCAAGCCAAGGAATGCTTGGCTTCTCCTCCTGAGGGGGAAGAAAGATTGTTCATATTCTTTTCTGTAGACTTCAGGCTAAGTCTTACTCATTTTATTTACAGAAACTGTTTCAAGCCATTGACTTGAGCAACACTACTCATATGGGTAAAGGAAACAAGAATTTGGCCTCGTGACAACTTTAAAGTCCTAGGATTTATGTTCTTTGCATCCCTCAGATATGTTTGCAAATGTTGACGCATACTCCTAGATTTTCACTCATAAAAATGCTGCTTGTGTTTTGGGGTTTCTTAGAAAAATATTTTTAAATCACTTTCCACCCTTAAGGGCCATTTGAAATTCACACTCCCAAGGCAGTAAAACAACACTACAGGTTTGGTTTTAACTGGGAAAAGGCAGGAAGCTGAGTTTTAGTACACTGCTCTCTGAACAGTAGGTGATTTTGAAGACGGCTTTGGTGTCAGCTCTGAATATCCCATCTTGTACTGGTCCAAGCAAGACTGACCTATTTTATTTTTTTACTTTGGCTTTCCAACATTTAATTTTATTAGCTGGGGAAAAAAAAAAAAGTGGACATAAACTTTTAATGGAAGTGTATGGGAACTGACCAACTGGAGCAATTACAAATACACGCTGTATAACATAAATCTGCAGGCACTCTTTACTAACTGGAGGCTTTGGCTCTGTGCAGTTTAATGGCCTCAAACATTCTTGTCTGCCAGTAAAAAAAAAAAACAAAACAAAACAAAACAAAACATTTTGTCTTCAGTGTGATGCATATCTAGAAAATATGCATATTTTTTAGGGTGACTGTCTCTGAATAGGGATTGAACCCAGCACCTCCCTCCATGAAAAGCATGACCTTCTCTTTGAACTTCATAGTTACTGCCTTGTCCCGTGGAGGTCCCCACTCCAAGGCACTCATGAAGTGCCCCATCACGCAGGGCTCCAGCGGGAGCAAAGCTCTGCTGCTCCTCAAGGGTCCCCCAGGGAGGGAGAAGATCAGTCCGTGCTCCCAGCAAGCTGAGTGCGTGCTGATGAGTGAAGGGCCAAGCTGGAGCTATGACGAGGCAATGCTGCTTTGAGTCAGAAGTCAAAAAAAACCCCACCCTTTCCAAGGGGCATACTAATACCCAGCTGGATTTGTTTGCTTCCACTTACTTTTCCCAGTACTTGCGCTGACTTCTGTTGTTATAAGTAATACTAATTAAGATCACTATGATTGGAGTGAAACACGATTCTGCGTGTACGCAGTACCATATGTTACTGGGGGATTAGGTACGGGTGCTGTCACAGCTTCTGTAACCTCAGCGTCGTGTCCTGCTCTCTGCAGAGCCACAGTGAGTTCTCAGCCCTCTGTGCCTCTGCCCCTCTCCCCCCTCGTACTGGGGATGGGGTACCCCCATGGCTTTGCCACATCAACACCAGGGAAGTAGGTGAGCCGGATTTGGGGCAGGTTCCTTTTCCTCTTCTGAGAGGTGCTGGTATTTCAAGTGCTAAAGAGGTGTTGAGAACATGAGCCAGTGCAGGTATGTTGGTCTTAAACCTCCTGGATAGAAGATGAGGGAAGGGGTTGGACTGGGCTGGATGGGGTAGGAAGGGAGGAAGGGAGAAGAGTGTCCCAGTGCCATGACCACCAGCCTGCACTGCATCTTTCAGCATGGGCTGAAGGCTTAACTTCCCACTGAGAGGAGGTCAGCTGGGAAACAAGGAATTAATGAACCTCTGCTCCACATGCTCCCATGCCCCACAGATCCCTGTACCACCCTTGGAGTCTCTGTGGTATTGCGACACTTTGAGCGTGCTGGTATCATGAAGGATTCAGCTGATTGTTCCCGGCAGCCATTTGTCACACACATTGTTGTCACTTCTCAAGGTGAAGCTTCTCTGCCATTTTGCATACACGTTACGAGTGGTAATCACAGTCTTTTCAGCCAAGAAGAGTCTCTCATTCAATGTACTTTGTCCGGTAAAGCTGTTGTTAAGCAAGACAAAATGGTGAACATCATATTGTGCAGCTTCTGTTTTAGCCACAGCTGACAACAGGACTGGGAGAAGGGAATTGGATCCTGATTTCCTATAGTATGGAGCAGCATTGCCATAGCCCTTCTGAGCTCAGGGATGTAATTACAAAATGGGTCTATAAACAAAAATTCACCATTATGGAGCAAATAAAACCAAAGGGTAGTTAATCCAGGGATAGATCACACATCAAATTAAATCTCACTTTGCCTGCAGTAATAACAGAAATAATTCATTAAGATAAACCTCTAGATTATGCACAGCATCTGGAGATAGAATTAAGACCTTAGCTGTGAGTGCATGTGCATGCATGCTATCCCTTCCTCCCCCCTCCAAAAAATGATGCCAGCATAAAAGGCAGTTTAGAGTTGCCTGTTGAGCTTTTCACATCCATTTCTTTCCGGCACTAACAGAGAAAACAAATGTGATTTCCAAAGAGAACTGTCTCTGGAAGGGTGAAAAATTCCCACATCCTTTTTTTCTGTGAAGGAATGTAACATGATGTAGGGGCCCCTGTGCAGAGCCAGGACCACTCAGAAAAATGTTGACATGCAGCCTTGGAACTTGATCTAACTTCATATGAAGTCAGTGTGAGTTTTTCCATGTATTTCAACAGAAGCGGAGAGAGGTCCTTCCATCCACTCTGTCTCACCTGTACAGTGAAAATAATACTGGTAGTGAAGATGTTAATGGGCTGTTTTGAAATTTGTATTATCTTAATGCTAACCATGGGATGACAAGTTTCATCTATAGAAGCTGGGCATGACAATAGAGTTAGAACTGAAACTGGAACTACATTCAGTCTGAAAGTATCGGTGTTAGCCCAGAATCATATTAAACTGGCAGACATGACCTTATCATGGACCAAGGAAGAGCAGTTCATTACTCTGCAGCCCACATTTAGCAATTTTCAATAAAATCTGCCGTTATAAAGCATTTCCTTCCTATAATCCTGAATAATATTAAAGTCAGACAAACTGATTTGGGTTAAATAAAATCAAATCACAAAGCCTAAAAAAACTCAAGTTGAAATGGATACAAAAGTTTCTTATCACTTCCGTAAGCATTTTGGGACAGAAATTCTCTCTGCCATGTCTGTTTTGATAACTCTGGCTCAGACGCACTCTTACTACGCTTCACCAACTCTTACGACTATCAGGAACATGCCACTGGAAGCTCTCAAATACTTTGATTCTCGATAGGATGTTATTGCTGCTCCTGTCCTTGTTCCAGACTTTGCTGTCTTGCCTTTCATTCAGAAAAAAAAAACCTCCTTAGGACATGCCCGGGATGCTGTAACAGAACTTGCTAAAGAATATGCTAGACAAACCCCTGCCAGAAACAAGCCTGCTTTTGGACAGAGGATGTCACAGGGGATTTCTCAGGGTCCAGACCAGCTCTGTTTCATGAACCCATCAGCAAACCGTATGTTAAAAATTCTTACTGGCAAGAATTATAATGGTATAATTGGTAAAGCAGAGATAAATCAGCCCTCATCCATTTCTGAAGGCACTCTATTACATTCAGGCAGTTCAATCACACTCATTTTCTTCTGGACCTTTCTAGAAATGGCCTGCCACCTTGTTTCCCATCCATGCCCTGCAACAGCTGTTACAGCAAATGGATTTTTCTATGACTTGTACTGAGTAATGGTGGGCTATAAATTAGTGCATGCTCGGGAGCTCCCAAGGAATAGTGGCCATCATCTAATTACATTTCTAATTAAGGTTACAGGGAGACTAAAAACAGTAAAGAATAAATGTGTGGACTTCCAGCAAAATATGTATTTGGAGAATACCATCAGGGCTGCCCAAAATACACTAGAAAGCACGAGACAAATTGAGACAGCATGAAGTCCTCAATGAAAGATGACTCTGTACACAAAGGATGTGACAGTAAACCCATGGGAAAGGATAGTGATGAGTTTGAGATGCAGGCATGAATCCAAAAAAGAGAAAAGGCCTAGCAATGGGTGCCTAAAAGAGCAGATGAAGAAGACAGGATCAGAGGGAGTGCGAAAGCTGCAACAAAAGCCAAGGCTGAGAACTGCCAGATCATAGGATCTGCTGCAACAGGGCTTTAAAATCTCCAGGGAGTGGGAATAGGAACTAGCTATTAACTCATATGCAAGACACCATTGAATAGGCTTAAAGCAATTTTTTTTGCCTCCAGAAAAGACCCCTGGAAGGGTCCTCTACTCAGCCTGGCGGCAAATGTCACAGGATTCTAGCTTCGGGGGAAAAAAATTCCTCTGGATTTGCCATTAATTTTGCTGGAAAAAAGCCCAAGAGGTCACCTAGTACATTCAGTATCCAAAAGCATGGTCAGCTTTCTGATGTTGTCAAGACCTCCAGTGATGAATAGTCTGTGACCTTTTGGGACAACCAATTTCAATTCATCACAGAGGATGTTCAAAGCCCAAAGTGTCTCCTTGCAGCTCCCATTGCTTTTCATCCACATTGGACACTAGGATCTTGAAAAGAGGTGTTCTACAGGAAACACGGGAAAGGCCTGCAAATATGAAAAAAGGAAGCTACAGAGAGGAAAGAAATAAATCCTTCTCCCATCCATAACCAGCTCATGGTATCTACCACTCCAGTCATTCTTCTTGTTTTCCTCTGACGTATCTCAAATTAATCTATATCATCCCTTGAACTATAGTGCCCAAAACCCATTCCTCAGAAGGCAATGTTGCAAAAACAGATTTTCACCACTTTAGCTGTCCTGGAAAAGGAAGCTGAAAAGGATGCTGGAATATAAGAAATTCAGGTGCAACTTGTTTGCATAAAACAGAAGTAAAAGGAGATGAAAGAAAGGGTGTATGGTTGCTGTGGATGGAGATATAAAATTGAGCTGTTTGGCTGAAACAAACTGAAAAACAGGCTTATCTTGCATGTAGCCAAATTCTTGCAAGCCTTTCTATGGCTGACAACAGAAACCTAGTAAGAGCCACTGCTCTGAAAGGTTTCTGCTAGTCTAAACCACTGCCAGGCTGGATGTTAACAAGAAGTCCCTAAGTTAACTCAAAAGTAAAATCAAATCTTTACAAATACAGCTGAATCTTGTAGTTTAAACAGAGAAACACTTACAGAAGGAGAGTTCAGACTTTGGTTCTAGATATGACCCTGTTGGCTTCCAGGTGTGGAATATGAAACAAGCTGCCAGCCAGGACTAGGTAGACTTCCAGAGCTGTGGGGTGTGATTCAAGCTGACACACATCAAGTCACCTGAGCCTAGAAATCAAATAAGAAACTGCTCAACAACTTTTCACTCAGACCCCTGTTAGATTTTTACTGCATCTAGGACAGGAAAAACCCTACATAACTAGCTTTTTCCAGTGTTATTTTCTGTTTCTGCTTTAGTTTGTGAGCAAAATCATCAAGTGCAAAAGCATGAGGAAAAGCAATAAAAAAAAGCAAACAGGATTGGGTTGGGTCTAGCTTGACACATGGGCTTGACTTGTTCAGAGTGTCAGCATGTGGCAGGAAATATAAGCGAACAGGGCCAGATGAAATGTCCATCTAGGGCTGGGGAGGGATAAATCTTTGGAAAAGGAGGGAGTCGTGGCAGTGTTGTGGCTTGAAAGGTAAAATGGGGAGAGATCACATGGATTTTTTGCTTTCCTGTTTCCCAGTTGGAGAAGGACAGGCTTTGAGGTACTGCTTTGCCCTCCGTGTTCTCCAGCAGGTTCATTTAGCGGAGGCTTTTGTAGCCTGTCCATGGAGCGTGTCCCATGGGCCATGACTGGTCAGCAGTCCCACGGGAGTGAAAAGAGTGACCTGTACACATAGATTTCTCTTCTAAGCCCGTAATCAGAAACATTAGTGATTTGCCTCTTCCTTCAAAGAGGCCTTATATTATTTGAGATATCCCTGTATCCTAGCCCTGGACTGAATTTAAGAAAAGGTACTTGTTCATTGCCTTCTGCATATTAAAACTCCTTCCTCTCCACCCACC
>VYXH01005170.1:307699-363991 GCA_013397275.1 Burhinus bistriatus
CCCCGCTTTCCTGTGTGTGCTGAAGCATTCAAATACCAGATTATTCATCAAACATTCCTCATTTGTTTATTTGTCCGTTCCTATAACTGACTTGCGTCTCTCAGACTGTTCTGACAGTGCCTTTCCGTGTGATCATTCCTTCTGCGCCGATGCCAGCTCCGGGGTACGGGTACTTAAGCTTCTTGTCCTCTGCAAGGTAACTGAGCTTCCACATTGAGCACTGACACTTGGAGTTTTGAAACTATCACTTGCTTAATAACTCTACATCCGTCATTCTTGGATGAAATCCATGGCAAACAGAATGTGAGAAAGTGAAAACTAATGAGCGTCTTCAAGAAAGGATAGGGAGCTTCTGTTATTTCATTTAGTCCTAAGAGTTTAACTTCTGGCACCTCCATCACATTTCCAAATGGTAACTAAAGGTTGTTACTTTTTCAAGTTGTGCTGTGTAGCACATTTCATCAATTAAAATGCACCCTCAATGTAAAATCACAACAGGGCCAGCCTGGCATGAAGGATGCTATCATGTCATTTTTTTTTCTTTTTTTAAAGGATACTTTTGTTTCAAAATGCTGAGATCTTTGTAGAGCAGATTTAAATTAAAGAAAACACATATTTAAATATAACCATGAAAAGAATACAACATGCGTTCATCTTGGAGTACTATGCAATTTACACTCCAAGTGGAGCTAACTCGGCTTTGTGTGCTCTCGTTTCATGGTGTTTCTAATGGTGATTAACTTTCTTTGTACTGAAAGGACATAAATATCTCCTTTATTATGTGGGGGTTTATGCAATGACCCCATATGGGTCCGAAGTTTCCATAGCAGTGTTATCAGATTGCACTTTCAAGACAATTGAGGCGGGTTTAAGATGAAAGACTCAGCGTTGCACAGCAGTTAGACAAGGAGGGTGAGAATTAGAGTAGCTGGGGTCTTGCCCCAGCTCTGTACTGACTTCCTACACTGCCTCTGCTAAGTGGTACAGTCTGCTTTACTGCCCACAGCTACTGTGAGCAAGTCACTTGCTGCTTCCGACCCTCTTCTGTTTACCTGGGATTAATAATGTTTGTGGGCAAATATTGCGTAGAACTGTAGTGCATTAGTGTTTTCACGCATCGTCTTTTTTTTTATGGCTGCATCTGCACAGCAGGCCCGCTCTTCCAGGTCTGCAGTGGTACATATGAGGCTGCTCAGCAAATCTGAACCACCATCTCTCCTCTGTCGGCCTTGGTTATGTTTTTGCTCCCTATATTTCCCGTTCATGATAGCTGAAGAAGGACGGAACTGGGGAAGGATGAAAGCCGTGAAACACAGTCCGATATGTGAGTTACTAAACTTACCAAAAACTTCAGTCAGGTGACAAAAATTCAAATCGCAAGGGTTCCAGTTTAGGCATTTCTGCCAGTGGACTGAAATGAAAAACAAAGTCCTTTCTGTGTTACAAGACAGCAACTGCTCTCTTTGCAAGTCCTCGTTAATCAGGCATTGCTTACCAAATCCTGACTTGAAAAGAAGTGAAGTCAAGCACCTTGCTCCGTGCACAGCCAGCATTCCTTGTTTTCCCTCTCATTTGCTCAGGCTGAGCTTTGCACATTTTTGTTGCAGCTGATATCAGGTAACAAACTCTCATAAAAGTCTGTACCTAATGAAAATGATACAGCAAACATCCACCTGGCAGAGAGGCAAGCGTATTAATGGGTACCCAAATTAGACTAGTTTGAGTCAGACATCAAAAGAAGTAGTTGAGGCAACCCCTATCTCTTCGCAAGGGTACATCTTCAATCAATCCCGCTTTGGCACTGGCTCAGCTGTCTCATCCGTAAGTGACATTAGGACCAAGGGCGCTGATAGCAAAGACTTCCCCACGCTATCCAAAGGAAGTCTTCCCTGTGCTAGAGCAGAAATGCAAAGCTGAAACGGTGTTCAAATCCCACGACATTCACAGCTCAGAGATTTCTTAGAAGTGCCCTGAAACCAAACTGAATAATGATCTGTGGTTTTGTTGTATTTAAAGTTGTTGACATTTCATTTGTTTTCTTTTTACGTCAGACAAAACTATATCGTGATGATTTCAGCTGCAAAAATGATCAATAGGAGAGGTGGGTCAGCCAGCTAAATAAATGCAAGCCTTGCTGATCTACATGGTAATTGTCATATAGCTGATCTGCACCAGCTTATGCTAGCTAAGAACGTGGCCTTTCAATGCTATTTTAGTAAAGTTTGGGAAAGTTTCAGATACTAATTTTTGTGCCGAGTTTTACTGTCTCTTTGAGTGAAGAGTAATCCTCCACATAAATGTGAAGCTGTTCCAAAGCTGATTTACACAAAAAGTGCATTGGTTTTGCTAGAGGAACAATTTTGCACAACCTCAAAGTCCCTGAATTTCCGAAGTGCACTGGGTTCAAGTAAATACGTAACTCGGTCTCCTTCTGAGCCTATTAGCAATGCCTGGAATCATTTGTATTCACAACAGTTTTCCAGCCTGAATGCGGGACCAGGATTTAGGTCTGATGGAACGAGGTAGGAACAAAAGTAGGTCAGGCTTGGAATCCTGCTTTACCAGCCTGCACACTTCAGGATGAGTGCAGATCCCAAACCTCTGCAAGACTAGTGATGATTTCTGTCTGAAACACTACTTAAGATCTCATCAGCAAAACTATATACTGGTTCTATTTTCACAAGTCTGCTCAAGTGCTTGTGAAATAGATTTTCGGTTTTATATACATGTCCTCCTTACTGCAAATACTGCGTGCTCAGAAAGAGAAAGAGCAATTTTTTTCTATTGATCAAGCCAGTGAGCAGCCATTCATTTAGCAGAGTATCTGTATGTTCTGTACAATTCAAATGCTGCCTATTCAGCTAGTCAAATATCTTTGTTCTATGTCCAAGTAGGCATTTATTCATCACCACATAGCACTGCAATTCAAAAGCTCAGATGTTTAAAGATATATATAGGCAATATTTGGCTTGCACTGGCATGCCTAAATGACTTGGACAGTGAAGTCCCATTGGACATCTAACTCCTCGTGCTAAAGGGAAACAGAAACCTAGGTTCTGATAGCTAACTTTCAGGCACCTACATCACTTCATCTCCCAGATGTTTAAAGGATCTGTTTTCTGTGACCATAATAAGCATATGTAGCATGGATAGATGTATGCATATCAAGTTAGGGGACGGGCATATCCAGTGACCTGTTCTGTATTCTGAAATTTGTTGGTATAAAACCGGAGTACTTATTTAATTCGTACATACAAGAATTTGACTGAGAAGCTACAGCTGGTGTGCTGTAGTTGATGCTTATTAAACACATAATCATTTCAATCTTACCTTGTGCTTCCCCATCTGTTTGTATCTACTCTGTATCTCATCTTCCACTCAGACATGAGCTCTTTTGGGATAGGGACTGTCCTTTCCCTCAGTTCACACAGTCCCAAGTACAACAGAGCTCCAAACCTCCACCTGAACAGAGAGATGATGGCACTCACTGGGAAAACTTTCCGTGTTATAGAAGGGGATTATTTTCAATACTTCCACATGATGGTTTTAACTTGGAGGGTTACTTGGAAGATGTTTCTGTTAGGTATTTAAGGCCAGAGCTTTTGATTATCTAGTCTGACCTCCTGTATGCCACAGACTGTAGGCATTCATCCTTTTATTCCCAAGTGGAGGAGAGTGATGTATGCTCGACTGGAAACTAACTTCTGGAAAGGCATCCAGTATTGTTAAGATGAGATCAAAGAAAAAGAGAAAGAGAAAGCGATGTTCTTCTAGTCTCTGCAAAAGTTTGTCCCAGTGATCTGCTGCCATCACAGCTGAATGTCTTGTGCCTTGTTCCTAATTCTAGTGAGCTCTCATGCTTGTCTCTGCTAGACAGTTATATCTTACAGAAGTGGAATAATAAGAGTAATAGTAATGAATAAGCACCTCGTAACTATTTACATGATATCTGCATCCAGTGAGGCAGCGTTCCAAGTGACACAGGTGTTGATAGCAAATTGAGAGTGGCTCAGTCTCTCTTGGCAATAATAAAAAAGCTGCCAGTCTTCTTGCTTCACCAACATCTACCGTCACCTCCAGAAAACCGTAAGTTTCCTTTGCTTTTACTGTGGTTTCCAAACAAGCAAACAGAAAAGACACCAACCTTTCCTAGTCCTGCCTTGTGTGACACCTATCAAAGCAGGACTACCTAGGCATACTCCATAGCACAACTTCCAATTTTAACTGGGGATTAAGTTATTATTTCCCGAGTTCGTTCAGAGCAGGGTTTAAAGCATCTCCAGAGGAGCTCCCTTCTCACGGAGCACCTTGTAGGCAACACAGTGTGCTCCGCTCACCAGCATCTGCCAGCAGAGCAGATCAGCACTGAGGACACTTTACCTGCTAGCCCTTTCTTCCCTCCTACAAGGTAGCAGCTTTGCCTGAAGAAGGTGCAGGGAGCACAGACACACATCGTGGTACTATCCTCAATTTCCTATTGTGCGTGTGTGGTTTTTTGGAACCAATTCAACATATGTGAAGGAGAGTTTAACCAGAAAAGGAAATATAAGCAAAGTGGTTGCATCCTTTTGCAATCAACTATTTTCAAGGCTGGCCGTCATGTGCTTAATGAGAAGACTTTTTCCAGTTACCAATGAATAGTTTTATTTTACGTAATTGCAACCATTTCAGTATGGCAATTAAGACAGAACGTTACCTTTGGGATGGGATCAATTAAAGGTTTGAAAATTGAATTTGGGATCATGATTAGTCTCTTTTACATCGCTTTAGTATTCTAAAATATATAATTGTATGATTCAACCCTTTTTCATACTTGTAGTAAATATAACATTTCAGGGTTTCTTTTTAAGCAGAAACAGATTTTTAGAGGCCTACCGGTAACTAAAACCATAGCATAATGGGGAAAAAGGGTTTCCCTATTTGATTAGAGGAGATTTTAAACTTACAGTACATGAAAATGTTGAATTTAGTGTAATTGGTTGTCGGATTTCTTCAGAATTGAAATCATTATGCCCTGGCCACATTCCAAGACATCCTTTCTCTATTTTATTCTCTTTTTTTTTTTTTTTTTCAAGTTACAATTCAAAACAGTGTGGAACACTCTATAATGTTGTAGTTGGTCATGTAATGTCACCGAAGCTGACTTCTGAATATAGACAAAGGACTTCATGTACCGGAGTGCTCCACCGGTGGAAAATTGATAGCAGCATGAGATATGCTATTACAGGCTTTTTGTTCTACCTCCAAATTTGTGCTGACTAAAGTGCTTTTGTGCCTGCACAGGAAAAAAAATCTGTCTAGAGGAGGCTGGAAGCTTAAAACAAATGCGGCATGGAAGGCATAGATTCTTAAGCAGGACTGTGTGAATTTAGCTGGAGCTCACTAAATAACAACAAAAGTGCTTTATTTTTGTCAATTACTATTTCCTGAAAGGACATGAATCATGGGGGAAATGATCAAGCAGCAAAAAATAAAATTCTCTCCAAGACCAAAAAAGTAAAATGAAATAGAAGAATTAAGCAGTGTTTCCTAACTCTTGTCAGTCCAGCTTGGAGTTATTGCCAGGTTTGTACACACCACAATCTATTCAAGCATTACCGAGAGATAGGAACCAGAGATGCAGTTTGAATGCAAATTAAGCATGCACTTTCTTCCAAAGCAGCTTGAAAAAGTCAGCGTGACCATGGATATACGCCCCCTTCCTCCACCCTCCTTCCTAACATAAATAAATCAGCCAAATAGCACCATTGCCACTGCCCCCACACCCAAACTGGAGAGAAAAGGCCAAAATAAACATTGTTAATCGTGAACAATTCATCTAACCTTACATTAGCAATGCTGGTGGAGTGTCTCAGGGACAAGACAGTGTATTCCAAATGGCTTTCACTAGTGCATGTGTTTTCTGTGACTTTGCAGATCTCTGGACAGTGGAATTGCCCTTGGAAAACCATGATGGCCATGATCCTTCATTTACTCCAAATAGTGCCTTTTTGGAATTAGGGGAAAAAAAATGGGGTCTTTTTCTGTTCCCGTCTCAAGCCAGCACAGGCAGGCAGCCCGGAGGAACTGGCCCTTCCTTGCAAGACCACGTGCAGGATTATGACACCTCTGCCTTTGGTGTTCCACTCCGCGTAGCATTTTCTCCTCTTCCTGCCCCTCTCCATCGTCACATGCTCATTTTCCTTCCCACTTCAAATTAAATAAGTGTCTTCCCTCTCCATTCAATTTGCCACTAGCCCAGGGCATCGTGCACTTTGTGTCCCTGTATGGTACACAGCCCCAGCACTGCCTTAACAAGCAAATCTCTTTTTTCTTAAACACAAGTCTGGGTTTTCACTCAGACCTGGCAGGGTTTCGCTTTGAATTTTCATGTGAATCGCAAGGTGCAAGGTTAGATGGTTACAGACAAGGTCACTTCCATTCACAGCAGCGACAGTGGGAATGAGTAACCTCCTAACCATCCGCAGCGCTTGGTCATATTTATCTGTAGTTTTATTGGAGAATTCGTTCACCTCCACCCGGATAAATTGAGCTGACATCCTGAGGGGTAACTAAATGGCAGTTACAAAACAAATGGACCAATAGTCTATTTAGCCTAGTCAGTGTGATCAGAATATATCCTTCAAAATAAAATACTACTGGATGGGGTACGGGAGTCCTCCAGATGGCCAAGTGGATAGCTTTCTAAGGTCAGCATGAATATTTAAACAGCGTTTTTTACAGTGCAAGCATTAAAGGCACAAAGTTGGAGTTGCTCATGGTATCCATGGAACCCAGATCAGAAGCAAGAATACCCCTTTACTAAAGAAAGGCAGAACAGCCAGGCTTATGTGATTATTGAAGTATATGTGAAATACATTTATTTATTTATATATTTTAATCATGCGGGTTTTTCAGCTATGGGGTTTCTTCATGCTGGCTTTGTGCTAGCTAACAACAGCACCAGAGACTTGCCACATTTGCAATAGGTGCTGGAAAGACACCGGTGGTAGCAAACTGTTACAATCAGTGGTTACTGATGGTTATGGTGGTTTCAAGAAGCGGCAGCACCTTCTGGAGTGGCTACAGTAGGCCCTGCAATATCTTTTGCAGCCTCCTCAGTCACCACTGCATTTACCTGACCCTGCTCTGCAGAGACATGCAGCACCCAGGGGCATCATACTGTGTGAAACAAGCCCTTTCCCAGGGTGTTTCAGCACATGCAAAGGTTTACGCTCACTCATTCCCTGGAAAGAAGCATGTGCAGAGGTAGTACTAAAGGTAGGAGCCATGTCAGAGCATATTTATTCCCTGAACTTTATACTCAGGTCATTATGCTCTTCTTTCCCAAACAAGCCCTATTTTCACTTAGACAAGCTCCATTTCTTTCCTGGCAGGATGTTACTCCTGCATCCCCCGGGATCCTGACCCTCTGTCCCCACTCTCAACAACCCTCTCACCAGCAAGCATGTACTTGCTATCACCCAAAGAACCCCCTCCTGAAAATAATCCTGCTTCCATTAGTTCCTCCCTTAAAAGAGAAACACAGTAAGAAACAAGTTAATGCTATTATGAATCCAGTACCCACACCCCCATCCTAAAATTACACAGCCATGGTTTACAGTCTCTAGGATGAAAGCTCCCAAGTGTTCACAGACTATTCCTAACAAGTCCACGAAGGGCCACCAGTAAAGCAAACCTGTTCTCCATGGGCTTGAATTCCCTGTGCAAGGATCTGCACCTCCAGTGGAGGTCACCAAAGTAAGAAAAGACTGAAATCCATTTTCCAGCTCTATGCAAGATCTGAATTCAAGCTGGATTATAACATAAATACACGGCCTCATTCTGAAGACCTCTAAGTGCAGGTCTGGTTTTTGTTGTTATTTTGTAATGAGATCATGCCCACAGCTCAGCCTGGGCATCCAAAGGCTTTGAGCTGTTCTGAGTCCTGCTCAAAATTTTGCAGCGTAAGCTACAATCATCAGGGCCCTGGTTGCTATATATCACCTTGTTGATAAGATGTTACTATTGGACCCAAGTGATTTGAACAACGTGACTTCAACTTTCTTAAAAAGTAGGTGACAAGAATGAGATAAGGGGAAGCTGCAAGCCCAGGTTTTCTTAGCATGTTAGCACTATTTACAAAAGAAAAGAAAAAAACCCCAGTTTATTATCTAACAATGATCATTACAATCTACATGTTGTTTCTTTGATCTTTTTAATATTGCTTTTCTAAACAGACCTCTGGTGATTTCTTCTTTCTTTTTTTTTTTTCCATCTGTCTTGCTGCAACTAAAACCCACAAAGTGTGCATTTTTTCAGTAAGCATAGTGTTTTCTGTACTGTGAGATTTATTCCAGATCTTAGCGCTCAGAGTTACTGCAAGATAACCAGGAAAGCAATCTCTTGCTGGCTTTCCTACCTTCTCTCCCCTCATAACTGTAGCAAAGACATGACAAATACAGTGCATTTAAAGGGATTTTTTTTTAAGCCAATCTCAGGAAGCTACTTGAAAAAAAGAAGGCAAGCCTATAGAAAGTCCTACTTAGCATCTTTTCTGTTTTCTCTCACTGCTGGCTTGCGCCGTCATCTGTCAGCTTTCCTGTCAATGGCCAGGAGTACTACGCTTCATTCAGAGTTTAATTTTTGTGGCCTTGTTGCTTAGCTTACAGCACCGGCCAGAGCGCTGCGTGAGGATTGCTGTACGTATATACCTGGATGTATAGCTGCATACATACCTGCCATCTCAGAAACAGCTGCCAGCATTTGGCGATACCTCTCTGACACACAACTGCCTCCTTGTTTCGGAACGATGGAGATGACGAGGCAGGGGATTACACCAGTTTTATTCTGGGCTGTGTCAGCAGCATGACGCTGTGCCGGCTCAGCCCCGGGCGCCACGTCCATCCACCCATCTGTCCCAGGGAGGGAGGGTGCACTGTCCCTGCTCACTCCTGGGCACGGAGACCCACACTCAGACACCATGTGACAAGTGAAAGACTTTCTCCCTCAGACCCTTCTGTTACTTATATCAACCCCATATTTCTGCCAACAGGAAAAGAAGCCAGCAGGGTTTGCTTTCAAAGCTCCATCCTTTCCCTGATCCCGCACTGCCCGGCTGCAGTCCCAGGACATTTCCTCTGGCTGGGGGCTAGGCAAACAGTTTTCTCCTCGACTGACAGACATCCCTTTGCTTCCCGAGCCAGCCTTGGGTGCTACTCTATGATCGGAACCGTCTCTCCTGTTCCAGACACCAGTGAGCTACATCTGGGTTAGATTTAAATCTTCCTCTTGGCCAAAATCTTTCCTGACTCAGTTATTTGAAATAACTGTTTCCGTCCCAGACTCATGCCCATCTTCCCCTCCTGTCCGTGACAGAAAATAAAAATAGAAACAGCACTAAAAACATTCTCTAAAAGTTGTCAGAGGGGAAATTACACATTTTAGTTAGTAAATATGATTACTTGTGGGAATTGCTCCCTTGAAAGCAAACCATCAAGAGGAAGGGCCTGAATTTGTCTGCCAGGTGCTCAGCTGACCTGTACCTAAGTCAAGTCAGTCAGCAACTCCCTTTACAGTCCGTGGCAAAAAGCAGGCCCATAAAGTAAGGTAAATTACGTTCAAGATGGGCATATATCTCTGTACTGGCTAGCAAGGGATATTACTATGACCACAATCCTCAGGTAGGTGTTTTGCTTAAGTCTGTAGTCTGAAGTGGGATAACTGAATCCAAGCCAAAAGCCTTGCAGCTAATGCCCAGTGCGTGGCACCAGGCTTGAGTTAGCTATGCTTAACCTACTGAAACATGGTTTCTAAACCAGTCCCGACTGCGGGCTTTGTTTTTTCACATAGGGTGGTATCACCACTCGAAGATCAATACTGACGTCAAACCACGTGGTGTTAAGTTTCTAAAGCAGTGGCACGTCTGGCCTAGCTTCATTGCAGCTAGCAGCATTGGAGCCAGAAGTGTGGTGGCAAGTCTTCTGTTCCACGCAGGAAAAATGGGAAGGTGATGAAATGAGTATTCGCCTGAGGCTCTGGAAAACTGGAGACAGATGATGGTGCGTTGTATTAGGCAGGCACTTGCTGATGAGGAAGAGCATGCACTGATGGATACTAGCAGCAGGGACACTTGCTTCCTTTCATATTGCAGGACTAGCCAGTTGGAATCATTACACATCAGAGTCCCTATAAAAATAACACACGTTAAATGTTTTGGAGTGGCTACTTTTAACAAGCGGGAGGGAGCAGTTGCCTTCCTGCAAACCAGGCACCTCCTGACCTACTTCTTAATAGGAGCTGAAATCAAAGACCCTTTATGCTGCTGAAAGTCTTAAACTGGGAAGCCGTTCCAGCAACCAAGAAGTCCTGAGGCACTTCTCCTTGTCCCTTATATATTCTTTCTAGCCTTTGGCTACTCATGGAAAGAAATGCCTTTCTACTTAAACATAGTTTGACTAATTAATCTATTCCATCTGTTCCTTCCTCCCAAAATGTAACCATGACACAGAAGTTTCCGAAACAGATTTGGTTCTCATATTGATAAACAGGTCACAGAAAAACAGGAGTGCAGGGAAAGGGATGAAGGGAAACATTGGGATTTTAGCTTTTATTGCATCCCGACCAGCTTCTGACTCTTTCATGCAGACGGCTGATTATATATACACGGTGGGCTGCATACATGAGGGCAGTCAACAAACACATCTGAGATCATTCATGCAACTAGATCAGAAAATCACAGCTTGCAGAAAGGCCCCAGAAAGCTCAATGTGTTAAAGAGGGGCTTTGTACAAATTTCAGTAGAATGAAGTCATTCTTTTTGGTATTTCAGGTAACCTGCGATTTTCCTCTTGAAACAGCTCGCCAGAATCTGCTTGTCACCAACAGGGAGCAGTGAATAGGAGTATAGTTTGATCATTTTCTTAAAACATTAAAAAAGAGCCAAATGGGTTAATTTTAAAAAGTGCAAAGTGCACCTGAGCTGCCTCGCTAACGCTCACCAGTTCACAGCTGCTGCAGAGCTGAATGCAGCACTGTGTTGCCATGTGCAAGTTTGCTTCTAACAAGTTAGCCCTGCTGTTGTAGATCAAATGCCCTTTATCTGAACTGACAGCAGGTAACTGATCAAATATTACTGAGTTTGCCTTTAAATTTTAACCTGCAAGAGTTACACTGCATCCTGTCGGATTTTATGTTTCGTGACAGAGTATGCCAGAACCAGGCAATACAACACAGCATAATGCAACGTGACAGCTAAATTCAAAGGGAAAGACAGTTCTCCTGCAACAATTAACCACTCTCGATACTCCGAGCGGCTACACAAATCCAGCACTTTGTGCTTACTGCAACCAGCCAGGTGTCCCCATAGCAGGCATGTCAACTGCAGAAATGCCCGTCTTTTTCGAACGCACAGAGCCAGACTGCTGGTGCAGGTTTCCTGAACTTCATTGGGTTTCCAAAGTGGGAGAAGACAACTGTGAATGTGGGGTGGTTTTTCTTTTTTTAATGTTTTCTTTAGTTTGTCTTTTTGTGCAGTAGAGTTTTGTCCATGTTACTGCTCCATTGCAAAAGTATAATATTATTGATTATTTGCGAACTTGAAGGGAACATAGGAAAAAATATATTCTCTAGCAAGATAACTGCACTCAGTCCAGACTGTATGTAATTTGGATAACCTTGACAACTAACACAATAAACAGTGCCACGATTTTAAGTGAGGATGAGCTAGCATGTTAAAATCTCTCTGCCAAATCCAATACAAGCGCCAAGCCTTCCAGGTGTTTCATTGTGTTATCACACAGAACTAACATAATTTTTTCTTTCAGTTCTGAAGAGGTGGTCCAAAATGTTTAAACTACAGTAGTTGCAACATGTCAAAGAGGGAATTTATTATCTCAGCCCCAATAGGTCTTAATAAGCCTTACACAACTGTTTAGGCATTTATTCTATTAACGGCTGTTCATTCCAGTGGCTTCACCTGAATATTCATGATCTTACTATTCCCAGTGCTTCAGTGTAGCAGCTGTTTGAAATCCACAGCAAATGTTCAAGAGAGTTCCACAAATATAAACACCCTCACAGCTGAATGTTTGGGGCCTGTGCATCGCAGAGGAGAGACATGAAACATTTATGTGGAGTGATTTTTGGAGGACGGCATTTACAAAGCTTAAATAGTCCTCGCACATTTGGGAGCACTTCAGTGTGATTGGGACATTACCATGGAGGACAAAGAGTCTGGAAGAGCCTTCATCCCACAAAGATGTTACGCTTGCCTCTGTGCGATAATTCAGCGTAACGGAGGATTCCTGCTAAATTCCAGATTCAGAATCAAACCTAGGCAACTGTAATCGATGGTGGGCTGTTTTCTTTTTCTTGCCTCGTTGGCATGGGTTTGAATGAGGATGGAAATGGCACGCATAGAAAGGAGGTATCAAGAAAGTAAAAAAAGGCAATGTGCTCAATTAAATTAGTTAAACTAAATACAGAAGGAAACAGGTCATTATACAGTAAACCCTAAAAATGTTGAGATCATCCTCACTCATGTAGGACCTGAGTGTCTAACCCAGGACTCTACTTACGTAAACCGTTTGTCTCATATTAAGTAGAAAACAGGTTCTGATGGAGTCTAAACAGATAAGACACTTTAATTAGCAGGCACATGGAGGACATAAAGAATTCAAGCTCTCTCAGAGGAGTGGGGATGGGAAGCAAACGCTCTACCTGTCGTTCCATCTGTTCTGCCGCTGTCCGTGTTGCTGGCATCTAGAAGTTGTCACCGGCTCAGGATTATTGGTGGTCCTTGCTAAAATTAATGGATGGATTTCGCCCACTTCTCAGAGGACAGGTGCTCTCCTGCAGGAAAATTCTTCGAGGGCACGAGAGGATGATTTGCTTTGAGAAGATGGAGCAGAGGTGCAGGCAGCGGGATCAGGGTTTACAACTGCTGCTGTCTGCATCACAGACTCGGAGGGAGAAGGAGGAATAGTCGTGCAGTCAAGGGCACTGTCCCAGGACCTGCTAGATCAAGATTTCTGCCGTTTCACAGATCTCCGCAATCATGAGGTCTCTGACACTGGGGGTGGTTTTCACCATAGAAACCAGCAAATGGGGCAGAAAACAGGAGAGCAGGACCATTTCCTAACACTGACTGGAAAACATTGCCTTTTCAGTTCACGATGTGGGTCTGCATTTTCTTTCTGGAGCGTTTCCTGCTTCTCAAATTGAGATACACATGTGGACAGACGTACTTCCAATGGAAGAGGAGGAATAGAAAAAACAGAAACTGGGAACACAACAGCCAAAATTGTTTCCCATTGTCTCAACCATTCAAATAGTAAATTTTAGAGTGACTCAGGCTGTCCATTTTTCACTGGACTTTTAATACATTGGCAGATTTGACATAATAGTACCATTAAATTACAGTTAATTAAATAGTTAAAATATAGTCAAATGGTGATAAATATTAGCCTAGACATTGGAAATATATATATCTGTATACACAAACATACTAGTAATAGGATTAACACCAGTTAAGATCTTCCATAAACTACTGAAAACGACCATATCTAGCTTTTGTACAATTCAGAAAAAAGGAATGTCCTTTCAAAGACTATGCAACCACACTGATCTCACAAAAAATAAAGTTCTAGTGTTTAAAGGAAACCTTACAACAGCCACGGGATTTTCAGTAATATACTGGGGGAGGCATTGTTCATATACAGACCTGATCTCTGTGAACAGTAACGGTTCCAGGCTAATAATGAAATAATCCATTTTTACCAGATGAAAGAAGGGGGATCAGAAAAGTAACTCGATCTGTGGGTAATAATGGTGCCAAAAGCTTATAATGGAAAATATCTGAAGAATCCGAGACTCTCTTTGAGAGATATGAATGATTTCTTTTTTCTTGCGAAAAGTGTATGAAGAACTTGAGAAGAAGTGCCTGAGTGAATTTTATGAGAAAAAGCTCTGTTTGGGGGAGAAAGGGGCAGCGTCGGGTTGCAGCTCGAACACAGCCCAGCCTTACGTAACAGGAGGCACAGCTGAAAGATGCTCCGACGCCTGCGCTTGGTGTGCTTGATGCACTTTGGCCATTTTTCTTTCTCCTTCTCCTCTCCTCTCCTTTTTTGTTCCCCCAAAACTAAAGTTTATGAATTAGCAGGAAAAAGTCCCTGTGTCAAATTTTCCATCTATTAACATGCTCCATAATTCACACTATAATGATCTGTCAGCAGTAAGAAAACATGGGGTGAAATCACTAAAATCAACTGAAGACTTGCTGTTTATTTCAACACAGTCAGCGTTTTGCCATTCCCGCCCAAATACTTTGATTTGGCAGTCAAACTAAATCTCATACAGAAACATCACTGGAGAGCAATGCTCAGCTTAGCTCACTTGTGCAAACAACCCTTACGCAGACAACCAGCCCTAATAACACCTCGGGAGCTTCTCAGCTGAGAAAGGCTTGCATGAGCAACCCCTCTATGTGTGGAAGTTTTTAAGCTGCAGTTCTCACTGTTGCTGTCTTGCAGCTCTTTTCCTTGACTTCTCCGCACACAACTGGTTCAGGATGAACCAAGGCAAAACCAAGAGAGATTAAAATATTTTTAAGTTTAGGCTCTCAAAATACAGGCACATAAGGGAGAGTGCAAACAGGGTTCACCCAGCTCTGAATGTGCAATTATCCAGACCAGTATATGACAGAATTAATGCTCTTATATAATAATTTTCTTAGAATTTTTTTGTTAATGTCACCGGCCTAACTATTGCCATTTCACAGTTGGGGAAGATGAGGTACTGAGATGCAAAAATTGCCCACCATTATGTAGCAGAGCTGTACTCCCAGAGTTAATAGCACAGTGTGCTCTCGGCAGCACTGTGCTGTCTGCCTGGATGAGGCAGAAACGGGAATGAGAAGGAAAAATCAGGAAGGTGGGCTTAGAACAGGTATAATGAACATCTTTGCCATTCCCTCCATTAAAATCCCTTTCTTTTCTGCAGTTTCATCCTTTGCATTGCAGGCACTGGCATATCATCTAACTCCCACTCAGTCATCTCGGGCATGCGTGTACTGGTTACTAGGAAGTAAATAATAAAATTGGGGGTATTTCTCTGGCACAATAATTTGAAGTGTGTTGCAAAATTTAGCCTTTCTCTCTCTTTCGTACAAACATAAAACCTCCCTGCTCTGTATGTGTGTGTGTGTGTGAGTGCATGTGTAATGCAGTAAATCATTGGATTTCAATGACCACTGGGCTGAGATTGAAATAAGAAATAGCTTGTTGATTACTAAGGCGATTAAAAGGATCATCTTATTGATTCCCACCCAGCCAGGCACAGACCTCAGTAATGAACATCGACTGGTTTAATAAGGGAAAAGGCAAGATTTACTGGACGCATGTGCTTTTCATTAGAGTGAGCTGAAAGGAAATAAAAAATGCTGACCTACCCAGTCACGGGCCACTGTGCCTCTTACTCTTACAAATGCAGCTAGTACAGGAAAGCGGGTAATAGAAAGCAGTATGTGACTGCACAGGGGCAATGACTAATAAAATTACTGAAACTAAAGTAACAGAAATGAAATTATTTTCTTCCATCTTTCCCTCTTTTTGTACTGATATCCATTCCCCTTGCTTAGAGTACAAGAATTTGGATGTACATTAAAAATGAAAGTTGACTGTGTATTTAAAAACGAGAGGCAAGATCTCCTTCCCTCATAGATCTATTGGGAGATATGAGATGCCTACAAGTAGCTCATCTATCTAAGTTGATACTAGGAGCAAATGATTCTCTAAAAGATAAGCTTGAGGTTAAAAACACATCAGTGTGGACACGTGTGTTATACAGGAGTTCAGGCACTGCTCCTATTTGTTCTTGTACCAATCAATGGCTCAGTGAATGTCTCCTTCAGAAAGACTTTCATTTCTCAGCCTGAATCAGGTATAACTGCACATACTTGGTACAGGTGATGGGCAAGTTTTTCCTCTTAACAATTAGCAGCAGTAGCTGATTTTACAACACAAATAACCGTATTTTCCCATACGTAAGTCATACTTCAGATAATTTACACCCTTGTCAGAGGATTCATACTTGAACCTAACTCCTTAGATAACACACATCTCACCTACACCGATGTGTAACCTCCTCAAAATCCGAGGCAGGGAGGTCAGTGGAGCACAGGAATCAGGCTGTGCAGGAAAGACCTTTTTTCTGGAAGAGAGGAAGCAGGTTGCTAAGGATTAGAGACAATGTGGGCTGCTAAGGGAGACAAGATTTTCAAATAAACATCCCGTCACATCACCCTCTGATTCACAGAGCCCACAGTGCCGCTGAATCACAGGGATTTTTACAAATAATCAAATACCTTGCATATCATATATATGAAACATGATGTTCTTCCTTGGTAGCCCCAAAGAGAGTATTCTTTTCTAAAACAGCACAATGTGTGTTTTCTTTCCCTGCTTACACAGTGAATGATGAGGAAATGATGAAATTTAGTATTGTGCTCACTTTTTTTTCTGCATAAGGAGTGTAGGTTTCCTGAAGCATCTAAAACCAGAGGGGCCAAAGTCTGCTTAGACTCGCAGTCTGCAAATCCAAAGTACCTCCGCTAATGCTAATGGGGTTACACAAGATCTGTCACCATGTCACATTTTAAGGAAAGGACAGACCTACTTAGTGAATAAATTCTGCTTTAACTTAAGGAATTGGTACAATATTCATAGATATATCCATCTGTGCCCTCTGTGAGGGGCTCCCTGTCACTGCATCCTTTTGACATCGCGGGAATATGGTTGATCTTCTTTCAGTGCTGATGGTCCTGTTAATGCCTATGGGATGGTACCAAGGCCATTTCACCAGTGTAAAGTCCCTTCCTGTCTATGCTGCTTACTGGAGTAGCTTTCTCTCCTTGGTCTTCTTGTCTTGGGCACCCTGTGACCTCTGCTATTGCCTCCGGCGAGCACACGCAGGGTCCCAGGCTGTTCTAGGTTACTTGACTTGGTGGCCCAGGAATCGGCAGTCCTTTAGGACTGAGGTGCAAAGGATTTATTTCTTTCTCAGATGAAAGTCTTTGGGTAACAGCTCAGCAGGAGTTTGGAGAATCAGCCTCCTAAAGAACCAAGATGCTGATAAGTAATATCCTGCCTCCAGGCACATGCTCCCAGGAACTGCTGAGCTCCAAATTCAGCAAGAACTGGTGACACTGACATGACATTCAGATTAGAGGCCACTGTTGAGGGCATTAAATATGCCTCATAAGTGATATCTCATTGGGAGCTGAGAACCCCTGCCATAGCAGGGACGTGTCTCTCAGGCCATCCTGGTGCCTGGCCTGGAGCCAGCCCTGCCACGTGCCATTCAAACCCGAGAGCATCCAGTCCCACCGCTGTAACCCGCACCTCTGAAGGCAGCACCTCCAAGCGCGGTTTCTCTCCCGGTTCTACTGTGTCCTCACTTCTGCCCAAGACAAACTGATTGCTGGTTTGGATAAACGGCCATAGCAGAGGATCAACAAGTCACATGAAAAGTTGTTTCAGGAGCTATGAAACACTTCCTGCACAGATAGCCTCTGAGGTGCTAACATAAAACAACTCAAAGTGCTACAAAGCCCTTTGTGGGCACCTTTCTTTCTGCTTATGAGTGCCCTATTTCAATCAAGCTCAAAATGGTTGAGTCAGAAATGAAATGCAGCTGAAGGGCTCTAGAAGCACTGAGAAAGGATTTCAACCCAGAAGAAATGGCTGAGCTTCCAATCACACCAACCATCTGTCTGGTATCACTGGCCAAAACCTACCAGAGCCGTGCCAAAAGGGACAGGGTGCCTCACCCTGAGTCCTACCACCTTCATCCCTTTCCCAGAAACCAAAGATGGCATTTCCAGTCCTGGATATAAACTAGTGATTTAAGAAATGTGGGCTATTATGCTGTAGACTGGAAAAAACCCACATTGTCCAGGCAGACTGTTTCCCAGATCTGATTTCCTCTGCCTGCTTCCGCCCAAGAGGTACCGGCAGTCGGAGCTTCCCCTTCCGAAGCTGATATTGCCAACTTCCAGCTGAGGTCAGAGTTAAGGTTTGTTCCTCTTGCCAGAGGAATTTGGGCATGTGTTACATTTCTTGGATGCTGGAAATGCAAAGGAGTTTCTTGTGGAGGCTGTTTCTCAGTGTGATTGCTTGTTATAATGTGTGGGCACAAAGGGGTGTCCAAAAACTCTCCTTAGCCAAATATTTCCCTGCATTTTAAGATTTGCATGGGTGGGTTTTGTACTTAAGCAGCCTTTAATGTATTCAAAAAAAGGTTTGGTTGGTGGCTTACATAATAGTGTTGAATCTGACCCAGACGTGTTGTCACAGCACTGCTGTCAGATAGATAGTGAGCTGTCAGATTGAAATATTCGCTAGTAATCTAGGTTATTGGGCCCCTTCCTTCAAAAATCCACCCAGCAGAAAAGCAGTAGTGTTAGGAGCTGGAATTACAAAGTTCTGCAATGGGGTTAAATCTTATTCCCAAATCACTGCCTGAAAAAGGGAACATTTCAGGTGAATTATGTTCTGTTCCAAGACCAGCTTCCAGCTGATTTATTTTTTCAATGTTCTCCTTGGGCTGGATCATGGTTAGAGGTCATAACTTCACCTATAGGTCAAAAATTTCTAGGTATTTACTAGAAATATGCCCAGGTAGGAAGTAAAAGGATTCCAGGACTTAAGTTGTCTGCAGTCAGCCTTAACAACACTTAGAGCACTACACCATCAGGTACAATCATTGCATAGTTGATCTCTAATTAAAACCTTACATATCAGAGACCAGTCAAAGTGCTGACCTTTTCTACTGAGAAAAGACTGATTGTTCTTTCTTGCTAAAGATACATAAGGTATCTTTAAAGATGTAATCTTGCTCATTCCAGGACACTTTTTTACAAAGATTCTGCTACAGTCATTGGTAGGAGAAGCAATTAGCTACAAAAAACATTTTATACCATGTAATGGCACTTGCGTACATTTGAAAATATTTTACTGCAGATTTCTTAGCTATTGAAGCTTGAATTTTTATTATACAGAATCTCCCTTTTTTAAATCAGTTTGGGTATCAGAGACCAAAAACGCTAAGATTGTCTTGGAGAGTATTATTTCTCAATCAAAGAACATAATGACTTTTCATGGATAAATTTTGCCACTTGCCATGTGTTGTCTTTGTTCCATAACACAGTGATCCTAGGGTGTTGTGACTGCTTGATGCAATATATCACATAATGTATCTGCTATCGGTATTCTCATTACATAGGAGAGACAAGCGCGATTGGAAAGTGAGAGCAGAACCGGTCAGATCAAAATAAAAGGGAAAATGGTGAGAAGTAAAAAAAGGTTATGTGGAAACCCCATCTTATCAGGACCTTGAATTCTCCCCTGGTTCGAGTGACGCAGGTAGAAAAACAGCTTAATTTCTGCCCTATCAAAAGACAACAGTCTTTTGATCAGAGAAGACGGAAGTTAGAAAAGGAAGTTAGTTTGTTAGGAAGACAAGGCATCTGTAGAAGATATCAATCTGAACCAAAAAAATGTGCTCTTATCCTTGGCTGGAGCGATCTCTCCAGTGTCAGTCCCTCGGGGTACAGGCTGCGGTCAGCACTCCAGTTGTTCCGGCTGCACTTAATATTCTTTGCACCAACTTCAAGGCAGCTCCTATCTTGTGTGGAGAGACATGGGGCTCTCTCCCCTTACGCACATCACAAATGCTGGCTGTCTTGAACAACTTAGCTGAGCCAAAAGTCTTCATCTGAAGCTTCATCTGCAGGGAGGGCTTAGACAATTCCACCAAAGGCAGAGAAAGGGTTCCAAGCTTCCCACCACCAGCGTGTTGTAAGGACTCCAGGAGGTCCCTGATAGTCATCACTTCTGTTTCACATTTGTACATACACATCTGTCTGAGCTTTGTTTCAGTTTGGTTCTACTATTTGTGATATATGGGGGATCTAACTCCACCTATAACAATGTGCTTGATTGCTTGATTGTGCTTTGTGTTGGTTTTGCTTGCACGCAACGGAGTTCATAGGAATTAAACATGTGCTCTAATACCTCCTTCTGCACAGAAGGAATAAAAGAAACTTTGAGCCATTCAACAACTTCTTCTCTCTTTGCTGTGTTTTCCTGGTTGCCTTCATCCTGTGTGCCACCACAGCTTGTTTTGGTGACCCAGGTGTACAATTTGACTTACAGGATGCAGAAAGATGAGGCACCAGCTTTAGACCAGTTCTGTTCTCTGAAGCTGACCCAGCTCCCACCACTCGGTTCATTTTTACACAGCACCTCACTCATATCAAATCTGCTATGAATTAGTCCAGGCAGTATGGGCCGACATTGGCCCTCACTTAGCAAATTCAAATTCATTCTTTAAATTAAATACTGCAGGGCAGAACCGATTATAAATGGTCAAGACTACTTGCATCAGATAATTGACCAGGAACTGAACAGTCTGTCTTAGGACCCACCTGCCCTGGGCAGCGGCATGCTCTGTCATGAAATGAAACGTTTGCTAAACCCCAGTCTCAGCGCCGTTTGCATGGCCAGGATGTGGAACAGGCCATACCCTAGTGTGGGTCATATCTCCTGCCCTGGGGTGGGAAATGGGCAGCATCTCACTCTAGCACAGAAGCTCCTCATTGAAGACAGAGCAGGCTGAAGTACGGGCCACCAGCTGCGATGCTATTAGCAGTACAGGGACTGCGGCTGTGAACCAGCAGACTAGAGTGCATTCACTATTTTCCTGACATTACCAAAGAGAACGAAAAAAAGAAAGAAAGAAAGAGAGAGGCTATAAATCCCCTGAACTGGGGAAGATAAATTTGTGTGAAAAGTCATGAGGAACCTGACAGGAAAGAGTTACTTTATGCCATTTCACGGCAAGGAAAAACAGCCTTAGGTTTTCTATTGTCTGCAGGTTTTTCTCTGTGAGAACAGAAGGTTGGGCACAAGGTGAACTGTCAGGAGGAAAAATCGAGGGAATCATAGAGAAGATGGGCCTTGTACATAATTGATCTGACAGAGGCTGCCCACTCCATCATTGTGGCTGAAATATGCTTGGCCTCCTGCGCAATAATGCATGCGAGTTTAGCAGCGCAAGACTTCGTCTATTAGGGAGTTTGTTTAATCAGGAATGCTCCCATTCCTGCCAGAGCCCCATGTTGCTTGCAAAACACAAAATCTGCTCTCTGACTGGAAGAGAAAATTCTGCCATGCTAAACACTTTCAACAGCAAACATAAAAGCAGAACGTGACTTTGAGTAAAATCGGGGGCTACTGGAAGTAAGAGCAACATCTCTATCGCTTTCAACAAGGCCAGCACCATGCTTTGTTCCCTGAAGAATTCCCTCGCCATTTCTCCCCATCAGATTTCTTTTTCCTTTTTTGATCCTTTTAGTGGAAGACATTGTCATCTCATCGAATTGTCTCACAACTCACCCAGATATACAGAAAATAAGAAGCTCTGTGGTCTTTTATAACGAGTTGTAGATTGCAGGTTTTTGCCCCATAGGAGGGGCAAAAAAAATCTCTGAGGATTGGGGATTTCAAACCTGGAGTGTTATTACAGTCACTAAATATCATGGCTTTGCTACTGCAACATCAAGAGGCAAAGCTTAAAAAATGAAGATACACCATGCTTCGTATAAGTTCTGATAAGAGCTGGCGATTGTGTTTTGAAGACTCCGGATGGTCCAAGCCTGAAGACCTTTTCAAGAAGCCTCTGTCCTGCCTTGCTTTCAGCAAAACTTCGACAAGTGGGCAAATCCAGTTTGCTGTGAGGTCAGTGGGACTGAGCTGCCCACCAGCTCAGGCTGCACAGGAGACACAGATCCCACTCACTGTTCTCAAAAATAAAGAGCTATGGAGGGACCACGATATTTTCTCCTGTACCATGACCTATGCTACCTTCTGCTAAGGCGACAGAGCAACTGCTAGATGTTATCATTTACAGTCCATCTTACGGTGGATAAATCAAGCCAGCAATATAGCAATATTGCAGCAGGGTCACCACAAGCAACTTTCTAAAAACCATGCTGACATCACTAGAAATTTTATTTACATCATTACTATTTCCAGGTTAAAAAAAAATCATCATTATGAAAATGACTTGTATTAGACCCCAGAATAATCTTTTCAGAAATGATCGCTCCTGATGTTTAAACCCATTGCGATTTATTTTACCTCTTAGATTTTCCCTCTGGCTAATATTGGCAAGAGCTGTGATCACCAACTCCAAACTCAATAATTTTGCCTAAAAACATTTGACAAAAAAGGGGTTAACGGTTTCCATGCAGGGTAAAGCTATAAGGAATTAGTGCTCGGGAGTGTAGAACATTCACTTTTACAGTAGGTGGTGTTCTTGTTACACTTTCATACATGCCAGGCTAATTAACTGTCTTAAAGACCACATCATTAAATTATTTCCCCTGCTTAAAACACTGCAATGTTTAATGTACCCCAGAAATTCAATTATGTTTAAAACAATATCCTAAGGATGAACTACTACAGGGTGGCATTTAGAGGAAGTTTCACGCTTTACCTCAAACGCAGGTAAAACAGAAGAGCAAAAATAGAATTTGAATTCCAAAATAGCAGTTTGAACAAAAAAAATCTTCCACAAAAACTTGTACATGAAGCTAGTTATTGTAGTCTGGATGACTGATTTTGCCTTTACTTGCTATTGTAAAAGTTCATTCAAAGACTTTAAAGAGTTTTATTTTTCCCTCAATACCTGTTAAAATCTACCCATTCCATCTTATGATAGATTTCTACTTTTTTTGTTGCTCCACTTTCTCTCCCTGTTGCAGTTTCTCTTGTTTTAAGAACAAAAACCATGAGGTTTAATTAAGCATAACGTGTTGGAAGAAGCGGGGGGCGAGGTCATCCTGATGGTGTATTTCAGACATTGTGTTAAGGAGTAAATACACAGAGGTCTCTGTTACACACCTCATCAAAACATCTCACATCAATTTATCAGAGGAAAAGCAGGCTGTGTTCTGGCTCCACCACCCTCCACACCAGCATCATTTCCAGGTAGCAGTGATGCATCTCCGCATGGCAGAATGAGTGCAAGGCTAGCAGAGAGCTCCGCACAAAGGACACCGCAGTTGCTCAAGCCTCGCTCCTTGTCAGCAGGGGCTGCAGAGGGTGTCCTCTGTGTGCTGCGGACGTGGAAGCACGCTGCTTTGCTGCCAAGGGCAGGAGCAGCTTCAAGAACAGAAGTTTGTGTCATTCTGGACCTACATTAAAAACAGAGGTAAAAGGGACCTGAACAGTATTTTGGAGTACACCTGAGCGCAAAAAAGTACTGCCAGCCTCTCCTCTACCATCTTTGTGTTTAAGAAATACTGATCCCTGATGTCAGGGAATCAAGCTTCTCACATGTAAAAGCCTCGTTGACATTTGATGTAGAAAGCTATGTTCTACAACACGTTCTTTTACACAAACTAATCACATTATTGTTTAAATACTTATTAGGCACCCTTCAGGTCAAGATACAGATTTTATTGCCAGAGAAGGGACTGGACGCAGCTAAAATGCAAATCATCAACCCAATAGTCTGGATGGAGTTGAGCTTCATCTCCTTCCATTTCAACAGGAATGCCAGTCATCTGAATAGCTTTGGTACCACTCCATATGTGGGAGGTGCTGCTTCCTGCCCCAAACCTCTCATTTTCTGAAGCATTGTGCCAAGCCATCTGAGACTAAACGTGATCTCATAGACAAAACCCGCTGAAGCCTAACTCAGGTAGCAAACCACAACAAGGATGTGTGGGAACCATACCCATATAGAGAAACCACAACTCAGAGTAAAAACAGGATTCTGCGTAATATGGCAAAGGCATCACCTATTGCTAAAGAAGTATGTTAGCACACAGAAGAGGATCACTATTACTCAACCACCTCTTGGAGAAAAACAAGACAGGATAGTTCTTCTTTTGGCTGAGGCAGGCAGAGTGGCTGCTCCTGATGGCACTCAAGGGCCATACAGCTTCTGCCTCTGACAGTTGACCAAAGCTGGAGCTATCATTTGACTAAAACGTTCATATGCAGTGTAACATGGCAGTTGTCCCTTTGAATGAGTGAGAAAAGTTAGGTCAAGTGACCTTATGTGGTTTCTACCTGCTGCCATGTAATCAATCATGTAACAGAAAATGCAATTGGCATTTGGCTGTACAATCCCACTTTCCTGTGTGATGCCATCACATGGTTAGGTGCGTCATTGTCATGTAATGGGAAGGGACCCTACTGTGGTCTTGTGGTGGACACTTCAGGTGACGAAAGGTGGGAAGATCAATTGCGCTCAAGAAAAATGGCATCAGTAAGCAAGCTGGTGCCACCAAACAACTCATCCACTTCTCAAACTTGGTGATCTTTCCTGGTGGGCTGAATCCAGCCTTTATGGGATAAACTGACTATTCCTAGCTTAAGGGAAACAAAAAGGAACTGCAGTGTCTATAGGAGCCTATGAGTTTAGGATTTTAGCATGGAAGCATCAGGTTGTTTCTAATGCAACTGACAGTATACTATTGCAGCCTATAACCTCACTAGTGAGAAAACTGTTTCAGATCTTAAAGGTCTAAAATTAGAAATTCCCTCACCATGAGAGTAGAATGTACGCACAGGCAATTTCTACCAAGCAGTGGCTGCAGATCCCACAGGGACTTGCTCATATGGCCAGAATTCTCAGAGGGAGCTGGTTCTTCAGCACCTTGGTGGTGGGTGAAGAGTTCTCCTTATGCTGGTCTATAAGGAGGTCCATGATCCAACTGGATACTGGTACCTGGATACTTCTTAAATATTTTCAGACTGCACTTCCCAATGCTTCCAGAGAAGCTGACCAGAGGAGGAACCCTGTCCTCCTTCTCCTAACCCCGGCTGCCCACTTTGCTCCTGCTTTGCCGTCACTCCCCCTCACAGACATTCAGTGAACACAGCCAAGGAAATGGCCTGTCTGAAAACCAGGCATTTCTTTTTTAAACCAGGTCAATTTTCACTGAGATCAGTTTTCTAATCTCTCACTGCATGGTCAGAGAAACACCTGTGCTGACACAGGTGGGGGGAGCGCAAACAACCATCTGGAGAGCACAGGGGGACAGGAAACCCATTTTGGTTGCAGAACAGGCTTCTGCCAGCTTAACTAGGCATGGAGCAGTGGCGTTAATCAAGACCTTGAAACAAGCCTCAAGGCAAGCATAGCATAGCATCCAAGGGATTAATGATGGGATGAAATACATTGCTGACCATACAATGATCCAGAAGTCCTTAAAACATATACATCTACATTGAGATACCTACAATGCTAGGCTAAGGATGTCATCAATTATACAGGGAGCTGAAGATAAAATTCTGATTATGCAATGGTTTGAAATAAGTAGGTCTTAGATATGTTAATTGACAACAATGAAGTCGGACCATAAATACATATCCGGAGCATCAATAGGTACTTGTGTGGTTTCTAAAACATATAGAGCATAAACCTTTTGTACCCTACTTAAACCTGTGCAAAAGTTTTGTGATTAGATCTTTGTCCTGATGAACTCTGCAGTGAAGTACAGATATACGTAAATACCGTGACTACACTTAAAGTCCAGGCGTGTGCATGCTATATATTGTGCTGCCTCGTCTTGCACTTGCTTTCTCCTTTTGAATTATTCTTCACAATTTTAAATTGGTTTTAATATATTTATTTTCCATATATGTCCCTATTATTTATTTAGCATTTTATTCCAATTTTATGCCATCATATACTTAGACAAATTTTTTTTTTTTTTTTTAACCTTCGGTTTCTGGATCTGTTTTACAAATAAATTGCAAATGTCAAGATCATTTCCTTTCTCAAAAGTTTCCTGAACCCTAACCAGCTCAATAAGTCACATGTAACATAAAACATACAGCATGAACTTAAAACATAGGAATGCATATAACAATCTCTCTTTTTTTCTAATGCAGTTATGCTTATTTTGTGCATTGATTCCCTTGAAGCAGCCAATAAAATAGCTCAGGTAGTAAAATATACGCTGACAGTAATATTTTTCATTAAATACTTCTCCCTTTCCTTGCCGACGACTCCATTCATTAGAAAAGTGGACATCACAGTTGCTATATATGTTTAAATGGTATCTCAAGATGTCAGTTAGGTTCTGGTCTGCTCTTGACCCAGGCATTATAGATTTGGGCCCTGAGCGTGTTTCCATACTGTGGATATTAGTCAGAATGACTCATACACTGTTTTAAGGAAGAGTTTGTTGCACTGATTTTAAACCCTCATTTTTATAACTTAGCTGAACATCCAAAATGAGATTTTAGAGCTTTGCGAACTGGCCTCTTAAAAAGGCTGCTATGAAATACTTTTAAATAAGAGCAAAGCCCACTGAATTCTGGAAAATAATCTCTCCAGAAAGAAACTACAGCCTGTATGGCAAGGCCAGCTCAGTAGATTAGGCTCTGTCTGTCCCCAGATATCCACCAGACTGAGAACCTGCTGTAATTAGAGGTCCTCACAGCAGCAAACTTACTGATAAAACAGAAATCCTGCAGCTAGCAAACATAACCATGACTCACCCAATTCAATGAACTTTGGCTTGTGTGCTTCTGCTGTTGTCCCCTTACAATCTGCACACCAATCCCTAAGGAACACTGGTCTGAACCAAAATTATCCATACAGGGCAATGGAAAAATGTCCATCGATTTTTGTGGGTATCACCACCAAATGTCCTCTTCTCTCAGGACTAGCGTCACCATCAGGAGGATCTGAGGACATGGTGCTCCACAGGGCCAAAAGCTGTGTTACAAAAGCCTGGTGTGAATAAGATCAGCTGTGCTTTACTTGAGTTGTAAACGTATTTAAAGTTGCTACAAATACACTGAACTGTTTAGGGCAGAAAATAGGCTTGCTGGGTTTAGAAAATGGGCAGTAAAGCCAACATATACGGTGCTTGTGCCTATACTAAACAAGTGTCTCAGTTGCATTTCTGATTTGAACCTGCAACAGAAGGTTATAATAGTTTCGCAACGCTAATTTTATTTTAGATGCATATGAGAGAGATGTAAGGAGGTGCTAGAACACCCCCATTCCTAATTTGCAGTTATAATTATTTTGTAATAAACATAGTTCTGCAAAGAAGCCTTTGAGTGACAGAGCTGGAGACCAGAATTTCTCTTCTTTATATGCATTAAAGGTGTCAGTAGAGACAGAGCAGGGATCCCACACTAACCTCATCAATCATCTTCACCTCATACCTGCCAGAAAGACACCCGTGCTGCAAGGGGCTTATCCTCTACAGGATCCATTTAGTCTTTGGCTTCTCCTTTGTCACTTCCAGGTAGGACCAGAATTACAGCTTTGAAACAAGCAGAGGCAAGAATCTACTTAGAGCCCTGAGTCATTTCTTGCTCTTCTCTAAACAACCATCAGCTGGGAAAAATTCATCACTAATAACCTGCGCCAACTTTCCTCTGGAATCAGCAAGGTAAAAGGCCACGTATCCCATCAAAAGTGCACTGGCTTTTGCAACAATACCTTGAATTACCAGCAGTAGATATGCATAGCTAACTTCTAGCCAAGAACTGTCAGTGCTCTGGATGGGTATTTTACCAATTTTGCTGATTGGTAAACTCTTATATGGAGTAAATAACAGACTTAATCAGAAATCAAGCCCTGAAATTTTATTTTCTGCCTCCTCTGCTTCTGTGAGCTCCCACTTCCCTGCCATGTGCTGCCACCTCTTTTCCAAAGGGAAGATCATAGTCTCAGTCTTTCTAAGAGCAGGAAAGATTTTCTTTGCTATCAAAGTGATGTCCGCTGGGTGAAGATGCTGCGTGAGTTACACAGCCCTGTCACTTAGAGAGCTCAGCAAATTCATGTTCTCCTAATGATCCTGTCTCAGCCAATTCATGCAGCATCATCCAGAGGGTTCGGCTGCCATTTTTCATTGCCTGCATGAGAGGAGGGAATGGAGACAACTGCTATTGAGAATGTGAGTCCAATTTGCCACTGTGTTACTCCAGTTTCAAACTAGTGTCTCTTTGTTGACTTCTTTGGAAGAAGATTCTTCTTCAGAGGGTTAAAATACCTCAATAACCTTATGTCAGGGAAAATCTGAAGTAATACAGTCCTGTTGCACCTCAGGGCACAGTGTTGCACTGGATTTTAGGTTCTTTGTCCGATGAGACTTCATACAGGTACACTTCTCAGCAAATCCGCATCTGAATGTGCTGAGCACGTTGAAAATCTTCATGCTGTGCAATGGACTGGACATGCAGGAGCACTTGGGCTCATCTTCATATAGTTCCCATCACTTTTACCACTTTCTGGAAACCCTAACTGAGATGGAGGCTCTGTTTGGGTAATAACGCTTGCCATGTGCAAGTGTATATTAAAAGACTTTCTGTTGCAGGGAGCAGACAGAGCTACTGTTTAGGCAAGGCAGCATGTGAGAAAAGACTTTGCGGTACAGGAGGGCAGCGTGGTCTGGCAGTCAGGTGACAGCACGGAGGGGAGAGATCAGCCCGTTCTGTGCAGCTCATTATACAGAATATTGACAGCAAATGCACTCGTCGTCATAAGGAATAAAATAAATAGGTATATGTATCCATACACATATTTTGCTCCAAAACCTCAGGTACCATAAAATTCTTCAAATCACAACTACTGCAAAAAATGATCAGAATATTGTGCATTGAACTAACCTGATAATTAACTCAAAAATTACTCATTTGTCACTGGGTGTACTGAACATATCCAAGTGAGCCACAGCACTGCTTGAAAATGTTTGAGACAGAAACTGCTACCACCTCTTGTACCCTTTGCAACTCCTTTGCAGGCCAATTTAATGTACTCTCTGTCACGGAAATGTGAAGCTGTGCTTTAGCATTGCCAGCAGATTGTGTTACCCTGCCTGACTGTACCAAAATCACACATTTCTCTCTGCCTGCAGTCCCAGAGGTCACAGTTAAGGTCAGGAGAGAACAAAAATGATACTTTGTGATCCAGCATTTAGACAGTTATCAACTCATAAACCTTGGTCAGACTGTAATGACAAAGCATGGGACAGTACAGTCCCATACACGCAGAGTTATCTTCAGCAAAAAAAGGCAAAGCTATGCACAAGATAAAGACAACTGTATTTACCATGTGGCAAACCAGACATGCCTTTTTCAACTGTTTTTATTTTTCTATTTTCCACTCCTCATTTTCTGCATTTCTAGGTGGGAATAGAAGACCGTGTCACCACTTTGAAATATTTATAGCAGTTAGCTAAGGAGTAATGATCATAAGCAGAATCACTTAAAGAACAACATTGAAATGTTTTTCATACTGAAAATAAATGACTCACTCCTTTGTATTTGGCAGCTTGAAATGGGACCTCTTTCCTTAATGACATTCCTCCTTTGCAGTGTGCTTATATGCATTTGCTGTTGTGCATTTGTTCATAGTACCAGTAATACTTGGCACTTACAGTCCATACAGTCTTTTAATTCAAAGACTTTATGAACACTGGTTAATTAAACTGAGCATTATCCTTAGGAGGTTAGTGTTTATACCCATTTTTCAGATCAGAAAACCAAGAGGGGTTAAGTTTCTTGCAAAAAATAGCCTGCTGCGAGTCACAGGTGAATTCCAAAATTCAGAATGGTTTGTTCCCCCTTCTCTGTCACCAGGATTGAGTCAGTGTGGCATGTACTATGCAAGATTTCTGCCACATGAGACCAACCTGATTAAAGAAACATTGGAAACTTTGGCCCTCACCTGGGTTTGTACCCTCATCCTAAAATTAGTCTGGCTCCAGGTCTTTGTCTGCCTCTTCAGCTCACGTGAGTGTGAAATTTAAGCATTTGAAGTTGTAGCTGCTCTGCAGGACAATCCTTCCTCATCTGTAACATCGGAATCCATATATGCTTCTCTCAAGCTCTTCCCCAACTAGATACTGAAGCCACTGGAAACATTCTGGCCTTGCTTGCATTCATTCAACTTCCTTGTTAGGCAATTTGATTTCTTCTTCTCTTCTAATTACTTCCGTTGGTGAAAGGTATTAGCAAGGTAAGGACACTGCTGAATCAAACCCATTGTACTGAAGAAGTCCTCGGGAAACCTCCTGTTAAACTTGTGAAGTAGTTTCTGTTTCTCTGGAAGAATCTCAAGCAGAAATGTTTCCCTGGGAGTTTTCTCTCACCTCCTTTTGCAGAGAGCCCTTCACACTTCTTCTTAGAGACATGTACCAGTTTGGGGGTAATTCATTCCACAACTGTCAGATCTTTCCAACTGCTTTATAGCTTGTCCTCCCCAAGCATTCTTTCAGTAATCCCTGTACCAAAGCTGAACCAAATGTGTGTTTATGTAAAACAGCCCATGCTATATGCAGTCTGTGCTTTTTGCATGACCTTTAGTGTAAAATGCAATATGTCTGGTCTCAGTTATGTTATTCTGTCAACATGTTCCAGTTTGGACTAAGCTGGAAGCAGCACTCTGTACATCTGGCTCAGAAAGAGAGGACATCTGTGCAACTAGTCTAATAAACCAGAGCAATTCAATGAAATATTGTTCTAGTGTTAGGGAATGAAAAGAATTTTTGCATTGCAAAACACAACAAATGCTGACTTCTACCAATAAGAGTGACCTCCAGAAATCTGGGAGATAAATCAGCATGAGAGAAAGGTGAAGAGATGTTAAATGATGCTCTTATTTCAAATATAAACATCTTTCAAACACATAAATCATCTCATTTGATTTAAAGTTATTTAGTTGACATGCAGTTAGGTAATGTCCTCCTTTTAAAAATATCACTTTGGAAATTTATGGATGAAAAGTGCTAATTATGTATTTTTAAATGCATTTTATAATTTCATTGTATGAATCCCTTTAGGACATAATGCTATCTATAAATCCTTTCCCTTCTTCTGCCCAGGATTTTGTGAATAACACAATTGCTAATGCAGTCTAAATTAGACAAAGGCATTTGGTGAGGTCAGAATACCATTGCCTGGAGGTTCCCATTTTATTTTCTTTGGCCATTTTTAAAAGGGTAGCACCTTACACTTACTCTAATAACAGCATGCAACTCTGAAGTAATTCATTCTGCAGTTGCTTTTAGCTGCTTTAGAGTCTTTATCAGCCATATTTATCCTTCTTTTCCAAGCACTCTCAAATGGTGAAAAAGTCCAAAGTGAAGTAAGCTCTTGCCATCTTTTTTTAAATATCTACTCCACTTCTAAAAGATACTGGTGGTCACTGGCAACAGAGAAAAATCCCATTTTGCTCTTACGTACTGAATTTCATATTTTGCCTGACTTAGGGTAGAAAGAGCACAGTACTGTCCAATTTCTCATGCTGTACTTCACATTCATCTCCGCTTAATGAAATTATTGATCTTTCTCCTTGAGTTTCTCTACAAATCTCACCATCCATTCTGCCCATGCATACGTTGTTGTTGTCTGCCTAGTGACGAAATCCTAAGAGGATAATACTGCTTATTTAGTTCAGAATGTGATCTAAGAGCCCATCAGGCTGTTTTCCAGCTCTCCTACAGTTTGCTGTCAGTAAACTTTCCTGCTCCCCAGCCACCTCGGTTAGTCTCCACCTCATCTATCACCATAAAAGCCCACACAGGACTGAGTTCATCCTATTCATTACCTTTTGTAAAACTTCCATCTGTCCCACTCCCATTGATAACCTTTTTCCAAGGTGGGTGAAGAAGAAAGCCCAGTTTGATAAGGATGATCTCCAGAGAGCAGGGGATACAAAACATCTCCACTTATTAAACAGCCGCTGCAGCGGTTGCTTGCAGTGTGCACTGAATAGACAACATCTCAAGACAATTCAAGAACACCAAAATGTCAGAGGCAAGAAAACTGCAAACACAGTAATACTTGCAGAATCTCTTTTCTTAAAAGACACTAAAAGGTTCTTAACAGTTTCCTTCAGGCAATTTGATTCTAGTCCAAGGGCTTTGGAGAAAACAAACCCGTCCATGTATCTTGATGCATTCTTGACTGTCCTAGGATATACTTCTGACCCAAGGAAGTGTATCAGTCAGGGACAAGGCAACTGGGCCTCTGAAAACATGTATTATGTTTGTGTACAGGAATTTAGGAAGGGGGGTGGTAGTGGTGGTGCTGTATCATACAGCCCTAGTGTATAATCGATGACTGTATTAACATAGAAGTAATAATGGTCCAATAGACCAGGCACTTGATGAGGAATCAAGTACTCCTCCTCTGAGCCCCTCCATTTAACAGACATGAGATCCAGAGGAATCATTTTGGCTTTCTGTAAATCCTTTTCCCAAAATATGTTTTGTTCAAAATTGTCTGTGAGGACAGGGACCTTGTTCATGTTTCCTAATGCACAACAGTCCAGGACTGTTGGGCTAATGGCTTGGATGCTGAGAACCAAAGGGTGTCTTTACAGCAGACCCCAGAAGTCTCATAAAAAGACTAATAACTTTTTTCTTAAAAGGGAAAAAAAAGACTTTCCGGCTAGAGAAGTACAAAAAATATCCAACAGAAAAATGTAGACAATTTTTCCTCACTAAAAAGTACTAGGTTTAAGTTTATATTTTTATTGTTTTTATTAATAAGTTCCAGATGAATCTTTGAACTTTAAAACTTCATTTCAGAGTGAATTATATTGGCTGCCCTAGAAGTCCTCAGAAAAGCTCTAATGGAAGTAAAGACAAGGCCAAACTCCCTCTAATTTTCCTAAATTCCAGGGAAATGTATATCTGAGCCTACACTTCCCACTCCAGAACCACTTCCTCTCCTGGCTCCAGAGAGTGGCCAAAGCTTAAACATATCTGAACTTTGGCAGCATCTACAGGCAAAATGCTGCTTTGTTTCTAGTAATAAATGTCGCTGCACATTTCAAAAGCAACCAGAAAGCTACAACTCTTGCTGAATATTTCATTCCAAATTATTTACCCTGAATGGGTCTGACGGCACTGAGCAGAAGTTAGTAACATTGTATAGAAAAAAAGATGAGGAGCTCTCTGATGGCAATAGAGTCAAGAAATGGCACAGTAAGACAGTAGGATGCTGGTGTTGTGCTTTAGCTGTAAGAACCAGAAACACTCACCCATATAAATGTAGGCATACCAGGGTCTGCTTAAAAATCCTGAAAACCTGCATAAGCTTTAATCCTGTTACTTTTCAAGCTGTTAATAAATACAAGACAGGAGCAAATTGGTCTCCAGGTTTTTCAGGGTATTTGCTGTATGTTCCTCCTGCAGCACTGAGCCCCAGAACCCTTCCAACCACCTCAGATTTCCCCTGGCAAAATCTTCCACTTGCTTAAAATTGCTCAAAAGTATCGCACTTTAGCATCATCTACTGGGAGAGACAGGCAACTGACTGGGAGGCTCAAGCAGCGTGAAAACGCTCCCGCTTGCATCTGCGCGCCTGCTCCTGTTGCAGTGCTCCGAGCCTGACTCCAGCAGTCCAGGGAAAACAGGGTATTTTTCTCTTCAGACGCTGCATTCTAAGGAATATAGCAAATGCTTCAGTGCTAGTGCAATAGAGACCAGAATAAGTACTCTCGACCTTGATGCTGCTTCCTTATTAAGGCCTCTGAGTCGCAGCACCAGAAGTCAGTAAGAAGCCAGGTGGAAGAGAGCAGCTGATCCCACAGATCAGTTTGTGCTATGAATTTTGTCACAGAGACCTGAGGTCGGCTGCGGTGGTGCTCAGCGCCGCGGGGCCCGGGGGCTATGCTGTCTGCAATACCTGGTGTGCAAGACAACCTGAAATTCATGACGAGTTTTCACTTTTCACCAGCAGCATCAGCCACCCAAAGAGCTCAAAGCGCTGCGGACAGTAATCCTGCCTGGCAGGTAGGTGTTATCCCTGTGTTGCAAACATGGAAACAGAGACAGAGATATAAGGGCAAGAATCCCAGCAGCGTTTAGATGCCTAACTCTCATTGACTACAGGCTGGGCAAATCACTTGAAACCAACAGGATTTCATACCGAAACATCTTTAAAAACCCTGCCCAGGGTGATTTTTTTAAGGTTCACAGCACAAGGGTGTGAGAGAGACAGCATCCAGATCCTAGGAGCTGCGATCCCTTTAATTATTGGTCTGTGCTTCAACTTCATTTCTAAATCTCCACAAATGTCTTGACATGAAACATAGCATAGCTACCAAAATCAACATGTCTCATACCTGGGCATGAAGGGTGGATTCACTTCAGTTATATTTTAGTGCCTAAAAACTATATGTCTACTCTGAAAAAGCTATTAGGCTGCCTTGGCAGTCAAGGAAGAGAGGGGCACTTCCAGGAAGCACTTCATCTTGCCTACCACAGGACCACTCCCTTGGAGTACAACGCGGTCACCTGGCTCGGCTCGGCTCGGCGGGGAACTCCAACCAACCAACCAACCAACCAAAAAAACCACAAAAAACAAAACATCAACAAACATGTGTGTTTTGGAATTCAGTTGAGTGACCTTTGGACTAGAGATTAAATATATTGACTCATCAGATACTCATAATGAAGGCCAGGTCTTTTAGGTGTTGGTTCTAAAAACTCCTGCAGGTACTAAAATACATGGCTTGATTTTTCAAGTTCCTCATGATCATTTTAAAAAATTCTGATTAAAATACCTTTAGAAATTATTTTGCTTCCATTTTAAAAGGACCTTCTTTGCAGAGTTGCTGGGCAGCTTGTATTCCTTTTCCTATCATCTTTCCTCTAGGTCTCTGCACATCTCCCCCTAGCAGCATTGGAGGCCAGGTAGCAAAATCATCATAAACGATTTACTGAAGTTTCAAAAACTTGACTAAAAATAAATGTTGAATATTTGAGAATATACAAGTCACATACTTTGGAAAAATCTCTAAGCCTGCTTCTAAAATCAATTGTATTGACTGTATATTTGGTACACACGTCACTTTAGATACAGAAAATCCTGCTGTTTCTCTCGGCTATGAATTTCCCCCAAACTGCGTTACTAACATTGTATAAAATCCTAGGGCCTGCCACTGCAAAACTCTGAGTCTGGACTTTCTTCACTGCTAACACTCCCAGCTTGCATCTACCTTCAGCTCTTGACTCTTTAGGAAATAAGTTCATCAGTTATCACACCTAGAATCGCCGTGCCTTGAAAAATAAAGAAGTCACCAGACACTTGGTTGAGATCAGCCACAGATTGGCTTTCCCGAGGCAAAGGGAAACTTTCTTTGTCCAGCTTTGCATTTTGCCAGAAGTAGAGATAGTCCCATTACCACCAACCCCGTAAGCCGCAGAGCAGCCCCAGCCCTGCTGGGACAGAGTGGCTGTGTGTGGAGAGGTGACTCTGGGTGAGATGGCTACTCCAAGGGTGGACAGGCAGAGCGGACCCTGCTTCTCCGCCTGCATAGCTATGCACACAGATTCCTCTCCCAAGCTGCTTTGGATTTTTTTGAGAAAGATGTAAGGAATACTGCCCAGCTGTATGCTGGCTTGCACTGAAAAACACAGCCAACAATTCACAGCTGTCTGTGGCTGGTGTGAAACGTGATTGTGGGACTCCCACCTCACAAAACCCCACCACAGCTCTCCAAGAGGCCAAAAACTGAAGAGGCACTGGGACTGAGCCATCCTCCTCCATACAGAGCATTTCTACAGATCTGTTCCCTGTATAGACCGAATGGTTTTGTCCTCCCACTGACTCTGCTGTCTGCATATTTACCAATAGGATTATTTTTAAAAAAAATTATGGCAGCCCTCACTGGGCACCCTTCATTAGTGGGTGGGTGCTTTACCTGCCTCTCTGCAAAAGAAACTCCAGCATCTCCAATGGGTCAGAAACACTAAGCAAGTAGAGATGAACTTCATTCAGATTGCCCGTTTAGTACCTAAAATGAGGAGTATATTTTAGCATTGAAGTTGAGAATGGCAGTGAGCAGCTCATCCTACTTGCTGTCACTGCTCCCTCAGGACCTTGGCTGCTGAGGCAGCACATGGAAAGGGGGCTGCCTCAGGGGAAGACAAGATAAGGAATAGGTCCACTCATACAAATCTAAAAATCTCTCCATTAACAAATATCCTGCGTCAGTTTGGCTCTGTAAGTCTTCTTCGTTCTTCATTAATCTGCCTCTGGGCTTGGGGGCTTGCGAGGACAAGGGCGGTCTTCTGTCCTGTGCCTGTTCTTGCATGGCAGAAAACTGAAGCCTTCCAGTGACGAGCTGCTGCCTTGATCGCACTAAAGGTCTCAGCTGTATTTTGGTTATATTCGGTATTTAAGCACCTTAGTCAGCCTTATCCCTTGAATGCCTGAAACCCTTTGAGGTTTATCTTCTAACCTCTCCACCAGTTTCCTCTTCTGCAGTGTCTAATCAATGCTCTGGCAACTTTGGGGCAGCCAAAGGCCAACACTGGAAAAAATGAAAAAGGAAACAAGACTGAGTGCATGAGCAGACACTCAAACTACTTGTTTTCCTCTCGTGTTTTTTTACAGGACTAACTTTAACTCTGTGTCTAAGTTTTTCCATCTGTAGAAAAGTCTCCTTTTGCAAAGCTCTGTAGAGATCTCTATTCTTAGTGCTGTTATGCCAATATGTAATTGATTTGCCTAATTCTGCTGTACTGTTCTGGAATATTTGGAGATTAAAATGTATACTTTTTGTGACTTGGTTAAAGAGAAAAACAGGATAAAAATAACAGAGACTTGGATGCAAATTTATTCCCCAAGTTATTAATACATTAGATTTCATATGCACCACTGAAGATAAAGTATATATCCATCTGAGTACAAAGTTGCCAAAATGTGGCTTACTGAGCAGCTAAAAAAAGAAAGGGTGATATGGCCAATGACAATTTAAATAGTTCTGACAATGGCGTGAGACCTGATTTGTTGCTTCCTGAATACAGCTGGTAATTTTTGCTGTGTTCATTGGCTGGGTTTGTATGTGGTCATTTACTTGACATCCCATGTGAACACAGCAAGGACATTTAATGCTATTCATTTGCAAGTCAGTTTAGATGTTGCTACTATGAAGGAGCCAAACTGTGCTTACCCCAGCCAGCCTCCACTGAAGTCAACAGAGACACTCCCATTGACTTGGAGCTGGATTAGGCCATCAGCTGCCATGGGAGAGGAACACGGCCAGGTCTGCTGGCGCAGACATGCAGGCAGCAACGACTTCAGCATGTGAGGTAGATGGAAATAGCAGACTACAACTTGTTCACAAGCATTTAAAATAATTAACCCACGGTTAAGCAATACTGTGCGCATTTAGGGATAACGCTGGGTTAATGCTGGTTAGGAGATACCAACCATGGGATCCAAAGGACTTTGGCTTCTTTCCCAGTACTGAGGAGCCACAAATCCTCATCTTACTGTAGACCAGCTCCTGCTCAGCAGTGGACCCCACCTGCTGGGGCCCTCATCAGAGCTCTTTAAAGCTCAACCGATAGGAAGTCACATGACACCCTAGGGTTTTCTATCATGCTGTGAAAAAAAGTCAGTTTGGCCCTCAAAGAAAGTCCCTTCCCACGTCTTGCTACCATGCTAGTTGCAATGTGCTGCTGTGACTCGCCTACAAAGTCTGGGCCAGTGGTTGCTCTTGACTGTTATGGTTTCAGGACCTTAATGAGTTGGCACACAGGTTAACTAGAATTTTTAAGCCCTCCAGCCTTCGTCTCTCCCCATCATTATATCATATTGGTCTTTAGCAAAAAGGAGTGGCAGCACTTCACCTGGGGCACCAAATTCCTCTCCCCCAGCCACCATGGGGGGTAGCTTGTCTTCTAGCCTCTCCTACCAGCCTGTGCTACCAAGTTCTAAGTGTTACTGGTTTTACTGTTCCTCTGAGAAGCAGGGCAGAGGATACCTCTTCCCCTACAACCCACAAGACCTGAGAATAACACCTGTCCTGACACACTGGTGAGCTTTTAATCAACAGATTTGTTTTATTGAACTTTCTCTGCAGATCAGAAAAATACTTCATGGTTTTAAAAAGCGGGTTCAGTGCCCAGTATTAGCACCAAGTGCTGAGGAGGGGCAGATGCTGCCCCATGCCCTGGCACCATGCTCGACTGTGGCATAGCAAGACAGCAGGTTTACGTGTCCTCCAAGGTTACTCAGTCACAGGAAACTCTCTATTGCCTGAGCTGGTGTTTCAGGCATGGCATGTACTTTAACTGTTTGCCAATGGTAAAACATACACAGACAGCTCAGCCCTGGCTTCAGTAGTTTGGTCACATTTCCAAATACAAACCTAACTGAATCTACTAATTCATCTCCATCCAGTCATGAAAACAGCTCCCAGAAGTGTACCCGCTTTCCGTTGCTCTAGCCTGGGAGTGAGGCCATACCCCTCTACCAGCTCCAGGAGCCCACTCCTTATCATCCAAGGAAATTTTATTCTGTATAACTAGATTTTATAGTAAATAGACCGAATAATGTCCACTACAAAACCAAGTGAAACAGTTTCAGCAGCTATAATCTACTTTGTGCCTCTGGAGAACTAGGAAAATTTACATGGGTATGCACATATACAAAACCTTTCTCAAACACGTGTGAGGTTTCACGGGAAGTCTTGGCCTTTGGAAGTTGGCAGTTACGTTATATAATAGCCACATACACAAACTACATTTCAGAAGATGTTAGAAGTCTTGCTACCTTGATCTACATCTTGTTTATCCAAAAATCTGCACAGCATTTTTATGTATGTTATACATAGAAGCAATTGTACCAAAGTCAATAAAATGAAAAAAGTGCCCAACTTGAAATGACTGCAGCACAGTTGAGCTTCAGAAGGAACTACGACATATTTCCCCCCATTTACTTTAAAAGTTTGCCCCTCAGCCTCAAGAAGGTCTGGAGATGTGGAAAGCATTTTAAGAGAAGCTTTTTTATTTATTCTTAATTTAGACTTGATGAAGTACTCTTTAAGAACAGGTCTTATTTCTTGTCATTACTATTTTTGTTGTATCTCCAACATGACAAGAAAATACTTGCCCAAAATACCAAAAAAAACCCAAACCAACCCTCTTGAGAGAGCCTGTCCTTGCAAGATTTCCATCCCGATATTTACAGGCCCAGATAAGCTTTGGATATGCATCAAAGTTATCCAAACCAAGCACAAGCCCTGAACCTTTTGAAGTTTGTCCACCACTAGTTATAATATCCAATTCCTCCCCTTTCATAACAAGGATTATAGTCTCTGTCTTCAGGAAGTTCTTATGCTCAGTGACTTGATTTTCCACAGAGGATATGTAGAATTTCACTAATGTCTATACCAGGCTTTCAAAAGAAGTCATACCCCTATTATTTTCCAGCATTTACATGTATTTTTCTTATTTAAAACTTGAAACACAAACTAAGTTTATACTTCCAACTATTACCTTGACAAAGCATCTGCAGCTCTCCCCAACAGAGAGTTGAGAGTCTGTCGGCCTTTCACCATTGGGACCAACGCTCAAGTTCATCCTGCACTCTCAAGTGAAATACAGTCAGCAGTTTCTACTCAGTCCCCGGTGAACAGTAGCTCACACAATAAAACTATCATACCTAATTGAGCACAACTGGCAAGCTTTTGAGAGAAAGGCCTTGCATGCAGGCTGATTTATGGGTGAACCCAACAGAAGATACTCCCTATAGGTCAGGTGTGATGAGGTCATTGACAGGGCACTAGCAATGAAGTTTTTGACTGTAAATTCCCTGTATTTCGAAAGCTATAACAGACAACTATAAACAATTTGGATAAGGTTCCTCCATAACTCAAGAAAAATATTCTTGCTTTATGTGCTGCATAAAGGATTGCCATTATCTTTTCTTTCCTTTTCCTTACTTTATGTATAAAGTAAGGCTACCAGGACAAATTTATTCTCCACATAGGCAGAAGTTAGAGACTGTCTTCTTAGGACTTTCAAGTTCATTTACAAAATTCAGTGGAGATTGTTTCAATTAGGGTCATCTGGTCATGTATCCCTTGATCCTTTGATCACCAAAGCAGAAATACCATGTTGGTAATCTCTGGACTACCATTTGGGTTAATGAATCGGCTTGACTTTAATTCTAGCCCAGATGTAATCTTTTATAGCTTAATGATTTGTTCTAACATGAACTCCAATTGAATGTAAACAGTTTCTTTATTTAGAGCGAAAATTCTTTTTTATAACTTGTTTCTCTTCCTAATTAATTCTAGAGCAATTAAATCAAACCTTGATCTGTGGCAATCAAGATTAAATCATAGTATAGGTTAGGCTGCTAATATCGTCTTTGAGTTCATTATTATCAAGGCTAACAGTAATCAGCAAAGGAGGGAGAAACTGATGTAGTGAGGGTTACAGATCTGAGGACTTGTTCTCGTTTTTAATAGCTGATCTGATTTAATGTATGATAATACTTGCACTTATTTAGTAACTGTTTTCCAAGGAGCTCAACATACTCTCCCAAAGTTAATTTATTCTCCCAACACTGATGCGCAGGAGGTAAATATTATCTCCCAGGGACACAGAAAAGTTTTGGGGCATAGAAGAGTTGTAGGCTGTGTGCAAAGTCACAGTTTGGGGCCCAGATCTTGATTCCATTAACAAATCATTAGCTGGGGAGCTTTGCCATGAAGTCTAGTTATGATAACAGAGGAACAGCACCTCATCCACAAGCACTCATGAAGGATCCTGCTTAAAATGGATTTGTTGGCCATTGCATCCAGGCAGTCCTCAGAGTTAAAAGCCGCCTGTGCTGTTAGCTGGCTGCCTCAATAGATCTCCCTCCATCACACCTCCTCGAAAGGACTTGCCATATAGCTCTGCCCTGCAGTTGCCAAGGGGGTTTTGTGTTCCCAGAGGTAAAGAAAATTCACTTGTAAGTTGTTAACAAGATGGAGGCTGATGAATTTGACAGATATTGTAGTTCTTAGCTCTGTCTGAATAGTCTGGCCTGTCCACATTACCACATACCTTCTTTTTGAATCAAATCTAGATTTAAAGGACAATGAAAGGGACACTTCACAGCCCTGACTGTCCTCAAATCAAGGCACTGATGTCCTAGACAAGCCCCAGCTGAACCAGTTCTCTGCCTGGATCTCTGTACGTAATTATATTATCCCATGCTGTGGCAGATTAATTCTGACTGTGTAGGAAACTCCTGCCCATTTGGGTCATCTCTGTGTGGTACAGCAATTGTGTGGAAAGGACCAAATCACCTCGGTTCAACTCCAAACAAGGAAAACACAAGAAAGCATCACAATGTTGTTTGTACTCCAGTTCTGTATTAGCTTGAAAAAAATTACAGCAGTGCCATTTTCAATTCAGTGTTATGCTGGAAAGGTTGCAAATTAATTAGAATTATGCCTTCTTTGTGCCAAGTGATAATTTACTGCAATTAATTATCAAAAGATCTACTGCTGTCAATTACGGTACTTGCTCTTTGGGGGGGGGGGGAGNCGTATAGCTAAATTCTGTAACAAAGTTCCATTTTACTTTTATTGTTTTCAATTAAACTATCATCATTTGCTTTCCCTCTGCCAAACACAATAAAGACTCGTTAAGAACTAATCATGCTACTGTGACCTTTTTTTTAATCCAAACACTAGCTAGACCTGCATTGAGTCAACACTCCTATTGTTACACCTGCAAATTGTAGGTAGAGAGGAGCATACTTCAGAATTAATGAGCACAGCTGTGGTCTCTCTTACATTCAACACTTGTAAAATAGACCTCTTTAAAGTGCCATTATCACAATATTGATAGAGTTATTTATAGTACTGCAAACGTTCCCAGTCATAACAGAGTCCTTGTTATCCCCCACAGCAGTTCATGTTGTTGCCATCTCCTGGACTCATTCCACAGTTTGTGATAAGGCACCAGGTGGACAATCCTTTGCAAATGAACTATAAAAGACATTAGGAAAACTTCTACATAAGCAAGTTTTATAGCTAGGAATAGGTCAAGCTGTCAAGAGCCAGCGTGTGTAAGACTTGTCATGTTCTTCTGCTATGCAGTTTCCCATATTTTCTGGGTGGGATGCGAAATGAAATTACAGGCAGTAAAAGCTGTAAATGATCTGGACGGCATTGTCCAAATTAGAGCTGCTTTTTGCAGTTACTAATACTGTTTTACCATAATTCAGTAAAACAGATGTAAGTTCAAACTCTTGGTGTCAGTCGCTGAAAACAAATATCACAGGTGCCAACTTTGGTTGCTAAGGGAATAAAAGCTTCTTGGGCTTCACAGTATGTGTGCAAACAGCTAAAGATTGTCCAAGGCAGAGGTTCTGCTGTCAGCAGGAAGGTATTTGCCTTTTTCAGGTATCCTCCTACTGAGCTTGATCTCCTGACACATCATTGAAGTATCAGCCAATCTGGTCGAAATGAAGTCAGTAGGAGACTTAATCAACACAAGTTTTCCCAATATCATAACGGCAGCACCGAGCGTTTATTTGTGATATTATTCTTATTGTAATATTTCATATTATTCTCTGGGTTTCTCACACTTGGCTCTGTACCCCACTAAAGACCTGGATGCAGCTTTTGTGGGGTTACACTCATGGGAAGGTCTCCAGAGCCATCCTGCAGACCCAGCAAACAAGTGAGTAGGAAATTCAGTGTAATTGCTACAGCCATATGAAGATTTCCATGTTGTGCAGCCAGCCGTGCTGGGAGTTTAATAAAGGGGGAGGGATTGAAGTGAGCATAAGAGAGTCACTTTTGTAGACAAGTCACAAAGTTACATCCTCATGAGAGCTCTAAAGGTCACAGATCAGGGGCGAGCACAGCCACTTACATGGATGGCTATTCTCCCTCCAGCTCATGCAGACAGCTGAGGAAGAAAACTGAGTCAAGTCTTGGATCTTGCAACCATTGCCACCAACATTTTTATTCCCTCTGATTGCAATGCTTTACTTCTTTTGTTATAAGGCAGCAAATAACTTTGCTTCCGATCCACTGTCCCTTATCTGAGGCAAATCATTTTGTCATAATACAGCCTTGAGTTTGGAAAGAATTGCAGAAAAACCCACAAGTCCCCAAAGAGTAAAAATTTAACAAACACTTTGCTACTTATGAATTATTTCCCCAGATCATCTATTTCATATCTTAAGTGCTTCATGACTGAAAGGTCAGACCTAAAATAACCTAATATTCTATTTTCCCTCTGAATTTAAGAGAATACATATATTGTATGAGACAGCTCAGAGAACCAGCCAAGCAATGTTTATCTCACAGGTGTTGCTGGTTCAGATGTCCTGCAGGCAAGTAGACTTGTGTAGTGATTCCCAGCTGATGTCTGTTTGGCTTATGTGAAGTTATTTGTCAGCTGTTCTTGTGTCCCTGGGGAAGGGAAGAGATGAACTCTTGCTCTTTCTGAGGCAAAGGGGACCTGGGGTACGTACTTCAGCCCAGAGTTTTAAATCCCTGAATTTGGCCTGGTTGGTATGTATCAACCTGAACTTCTCAGTGAGGTTTTGAATATATATGTACCCTGTTGTTTGTATGGGTTCTTGCAGTATTTGATTATTGCAAAAAAACTGATCTCCAGAAGCCTCTGACTTTTTAATTGCCACCCCCTTTTTTTTTTTTTACTTCTGAAGGATTTCTGTTTCCAGGTTTGCTTACATCTGTGGCTCGTACTTATGTGTATTCTCACCATAATTTGAAGCACCTCTGATTTTTTAGTGTATTTATCCTCAGCTGTATCAGTTCAGTGAAAAAAAGCTCAAGAGAGAAAGGAGGGGGGAATCAAAACCTTCCAGTTACTTTGAGATTTGGAGGAGTTTTCACATTTTGAGTAGCTTTTCAGGATTTTGGAAATGTTTCTATTTCTCAACAAGAGGAAAGAAAGAGCCTGTGTAGTTCGGGGGATGAGGAGTTTTGTAGAAGTGAAGAAGAAAGAGAGAAGGCTGGTAACTAGGGCGGTCACCTGGGACCCTGCTCTGCCACTTTCTTGGGAGTGAATGACCTTGTTAATAAGAAAATGTCTCTTCTAGAACAGCACTCTTCTCTAAGGAAAAGCCAGAACTGGGCTGAAGCGAGGGGCAGGGAGTAGTATGTTGCTTTTTGTTTCCATAAACTTACTGAGGAATGGCATGCAACTGGGGTGCACATGTGATTAAACTAATCTAGTTAAAATCAGAAAAGGATTTCTCATAATTCAATTGGAGTTGTTTTTAATGTTTGGACTTTGGTCAAGGACAGCTTTATTGATTGAATTTAATTGCATATATTTTCCTGTCCATTTATTGAAGCCCATTTTTCAAGTCACTTGAGAGGCTGCTAACATTTCAGAAAGGGGATATGCCAAAGCATTGCTTTAATTCATTATCTTTTGGACATACAGTAGTTGCTACTTGGCCCAAATTAAATCCGTTAGAGAATGTGATAGCATAATTACTTACAGGTATCCAAAACTGCTTTTAACTGAATTCTCTAGGAGGTTATGCATAAGATTCGTCTTGCCCTTACATTGGATGCAAATGTCTGGGATTTCAATGATAAATAAATATTTCGTCAACTGAGGACAGATTTTTCTTGTTTCCACATGTTGCTGGCGGACTGAAATTCTTGTGAGGTCTTTATTTTTCCTTAATATATAAAATAAAAGTCTCTTACAAATTAGTTCAGTAACTCTTTCAAAATGTGTAAACACGATGACCCTTGAGGTAAAGAGGAAACCATCTGTGGTTCTGACTTGGTTTTTTTCTTTCAAACCGTGATCAACCCTCAAAGACTTTCTAGACAAAACTGCACATTAGCTAGATTGCTTCACGCTGCGTTCCAATGACGTAAAGTCTGTGATCCTCCAAAAGTTCTGTCAGCCTGCTTCCAACTGTAGCAAAGGGCTAGATGTTCCCAGCCTGGAAAGACCTGCAGGCTGGAAAATGCTGTAGGAAGGGCAGGAGCTGTATTACACTGCAAACTGCCATGCCACAACCCTACCACTTTGCTGAACAAGAGCGGTAGAGGAAGTGCTATTCCTATAAGCTCTGTCCCTGCTTTCCTCATGTATTTTTAGGGTCTTTTGCTCCTAATCACAGCTTCCTGCCTTCAAGAAGTTCTCAGTCAAGTAAAGAACTTGTGTACATGCACGTCTTTAAGGATGCAGGAGCTTCTGCTGGCTGTTGTGGACCTGTCTGGATGCTGGGCTCAGCCCTCTTGCTCTGCACTGAAAGTAACTGGCATCATCTTGTTGTTTGTGAAAACTAGAAGTAGTAATAGTCGCAGCTGTTAAGATTGTATTTAACAATAATAGGCCTAAGCAGAAAATGTGAATCTACCTATAAAAACTCTGGCATAGAGTGCTTTTCAGGTACCTGACTATTTTGTAGGGAGATGTGTAAGGCCAGATTTGATTTAGTTTCAAAAACTGCAAATCAGACACAATTCAGACTTTAATTCTTTGTTGTGTAGGAAAGCATAACGGAGTGAGGGAGTGTTCCCACAAAGAGCCCAGCTTTTACTCTCTTCTTACACTAGATCTGTGGTTAACAAATGCAAGCTGAAATACCCGATGTCCACAATACCTCCCCTCCCTTCAAAACACCTGACATTTAAATGTTGCCTGATTCACAAAAGTTTTGCTCAGGAATCCAGGGATCGTATCTGATTAAAAGGCACAAGGAACTCTTTTCACAAGGAACTGAACCACACATGGTTATGTGATTTGAGGGCCACTGAACATCAACAGTTTTACCAACTGAATCAGAATTACAGAAACACCTGCATGGCTGCATCTGCAGACTCAGCTAAATTATGCTTCCATCCAGCCACATGATATCTAATGTGTAATTCTTCTGCATTTTAATCAAATGCATTGTAAAGTCAGTACAAAATTTCAATATGAATGCACCTTAATGTAGGAGTAACTAATAGCTGGCATCCATTAGTACCAGTTAAGAGACATACTTCCTACTAGGCAACAGGGGCACGGTTATTTTAACTATTACCTGCTTTGTAAATGACATTTAATTGCACACAAAGAGGGGATGTTCACAGGACACCATTGGGAATGCAGATTGAGCACCCAAAAGTTAGCAAATGTTTGAAAGAAGGTTGCAGAGCAGCGTTCATGAACCATCTGCATGGTGAGACAGGCTTTGTCTGCTCTGCCCAAATGGTGCCTGTTCCCTATAAAACCTGCACTGAGTTTTGCAGCTTAATGCTAGAGAACTTTTGCTGAGCATGAGCATGTTTTCAGATTTGATGGATTTTTGAGGCTACCGTAAAGCATTTCTTAAGAAACAGATGATGTAAGCCAGTCTCCTAGTCATTGCTTTCAAACCACGATGTCATCAGGGCTTTTTGAGAACAAACTACCAGAATGGTAGCACTGAAAGATCTTTTTTTTTTTATCCAAGCACCTTTCTTAGAGATAGATGAATTAGTTTGGATAAAAGTGTTCCAGAAAGAAACCAGCCTGACAAAAACATGAATTTTGGAAAATGTCCTCTAATGGCTAATACCTGGCAAAGTTATGAGCACTGAAAATCAACCTTTAAAACAGGAAGCATTGGTCAGCCTTGGGCAATGGATAACATTGCAAGTTACCGCTTGCTGAAATTGCTGAATGTGTTGTTAGGCTCTGCCCTGAGGTGTGCCTCCAGTTCAGCCTTCAGAAGTGAGTCCCAGTGCCCACAGGGCTGAGTTCAGGACTTCTGCCCTGATATGAGGTTCTGCCGACAATGTAACTGGTGGGATCGGGGCCAGATCTTCTGGAAAACAGATATTGTCATATCATGGTACTCTGTTATTGGCCTGTTCATGCTTCTAGTACCATCAGAAAAAGCCTGAAAGCACGGAGTGCGGCAGAAAGTAAAGATTTCAACAAAGTAAATTCATTCCTGAAAGGCTTTGTACTGAAACACAGTGCTTCCTGCCCATGTTTGACTTGGCTTTAGTTCATTGGTCCCTAGTGCATCCAGAATTATAGTCAGCAAACATCTCCAAAGACTGTACAATAAAAAAAAAAAAATCAACCTCCAAGATCTCAACGTGTGGCTTAAAGGCAGAAAACCTCCTAGCAGAAAAGAGAGACCGAGAGAACACATCTTGACTTGGTCATTCCCCCTTTCAGATGTAGACGCATGTTCGTTACAAATTACATTGAAATCAGTAATTATTTTCATATGGTTGGCAAATAACAATGATTCAACATTTGCATGTTCCTGAATTGCAGTGGAGTGGGATTACAGATGGTACAAGCTGCATCAGTTTTACAAAACATATTGAAGACTTCAACTTTGTGACGGAAAGTGTTCTGTCATCACTTAACTTATATGCACATGAATACCAGCGTAGTGGGGAGTCCGCAGTTATGCTAAAGATGCTAAAAACAGGTACACAGAAATAAATAGTAAAAGCTCAAAGTTATCTTAGATTTCCATTTGTTTTCATAAGTACTGAATATTAAAGCTCCGACCATCCTGCCTGGGTGGAGCCGCAGTTCAAGTCCCAATTCACGCCTTAAAAACCCCTGCCCTTTCTTCAGTGGAGAGGCTTAACTGTATACTGTTGCATGGCAAACAGAAGGGAATACACAGAATAAAGCTACTTTATGCAATAACTTTGGATTCCAGTTTGTGTCTATGAAGTATTTACCCTGAGCCTGCAAAACCCACCAAACAGCTCCTGTATGAAAGAATGCGAAGAAAAGGGAGGTTGCATTCCGTGGTCCTGTTAAGTGCAGTGATTTCTAATAACAGCTATGTTTGCCACGAGTGATCTGGATCAACATCAAAAAAAAAAAAAAATCTAGTCAAGCGCCCAGCAAGGGGTCTGTTCTCATGTCCATGCTCATATGTTAAGTCCCATTGACAAGCATTAGTAGGAGCTGCATGCACATATGGATATATGAATAGCCCCAATTGGAGCTGCATAAAGTAGTGTTCGACTATAGAGATCACTTTGATTGCTGAGATAAAATAATCTAGGGGGAGAAGCCTTAAAGAATGCTGTGAATCAATCCAATAATTCAAAGACATTGGTAAATAATGGAGGTTTAAAGTGAAACAACAAAATAAAAACAGCATTAGAATCTATGCTTTGAACTAAATAGTAAACGAGAATTAGCTTTTAGAAATTAACTCTGGTCAAAATTTACAAAAATGGCTTGTAACTCTGAGTTCTCTAATTTTTAGAGCCTCTTTGTCTTACTAGTACTCTATATTCTAAATAGAAATGAGGGACACAGCAAAGAGATCTTACTGACAAGACATGAGTTAAGAAAAGCACTGATAAGTATTGCTCTGCTGAAGAGCATGGTAGATGAAATAGCGGCAGCTCTGCAATAGGTCAATGATAATGATGCTCCTGAGGTTATGCAACATCGACAGCCACCCTATAAATTTCACAGCTTTGCAGAAACTCCCTGAGAAAGGATCCCTGCTACCTGAAAAGCCCCCAGCAGCCAGTCTGCTGGAGAAAAATCTCTAAAGAGGTTGTTCTCTTTCTGCAGGTAATCTTCAGGTTTTTCCCTGAAGCCACTGCCTAGTTCAAAATCTCATTGTGGTTTGGAGTACTGTTTTTATACTTGCACAGCTGAAACAACAAAACCTTTCCTGACAGTTACACATAAATAGGTGTAACGAACAATGAAATCATCAGTTAACAGAGCAGACAGCAATCATTGCTGGAGGGTTTTAAGACAGTGATAAGCATCCATAATAAGAATCTAAATTGGTGGGATATGAAGTGGATGATAAATAAATAACATGTATAAATCAGGTCTAATTGTGATCAAGATCACTGGTTTCCTTTCCTTGTTCTGGTGCCCATTGTGGAATTCAACCACCTGAGTTGCAAGTTATTGCAGAGTCCTGTATGTCTACTGGCTTCATACCCAGGTCCAAACTGTTGCAGCAACACTGCTGTGGAACATCCCAAGGTGAAGCAATCCACATGACTGACAACAAAAGCTCTTCTCTTACAAGATGTCTTCTTCCAGTGGTCATTTAGACCAATAACCAACCTATTAATCACAGTAAACCAAAGCTTGTTGGGTCCCTGCTGGCCCAACACTTGAGAAGACAAGACACGATGTTCCAGCTGACACCTGCAAGTAATTACACATGGTGATAGCAGTGTGAGAAAGAACAATTTGAGAACCAATGCTAAGAAGAGGTGCATTTCTTTTTTTTATAGACTGAACAATTTTCTGATCTTTAAGTGCCTTAGGGTCTTAGAAATCAAAGGCAAATTAGGTGAGATAAAGAGAATCTGTTGCCAGGTGTTCACCTGGAAAAGTGATAAATCTCCAGTGATTTTCACCAGGTCTGGGAGCTGATTCCCTTCCCAGATGATACTGTATTTTATAAGGCTATTTTATTGGGCTAGTGGCAGAGGGCAAGTGCTCCACAGAGAACAGAATCTGGAGGCCCGCTCTTCCCAGAGTGTCTTCTCTACCTACCAACAGATCTTTCAATCTGTCTCTGATGGTTTTGGATATCAGGACACCTATGATGCATAGCAAAGACAGGCATGCAGTTTTAGGAGAAGCTAAAATGTGGTGGCTGACCCTTTGCTGAAAACCTCCTGAAGAAGAGAAGAGAGAAGATGAGAAGATGGCTCGTCCTCTGAAGAGTAGCAGATGGCTGCAGCCAGGTAGGAGAACTCTGAGTTGTGTCTGTGTTTGGTGAATATTTATTACATTGGCACTATTTGAATGTTAGTGATGGAAATAGATTCAATTTAGTTGGTATTTATCATTAAAACTCAAAATGCATGTGATGTTTTCAGTACTAAGTCTGCTTAGATAAAATCCATTATCAGAAATAGTTTTTACTTTACATGTGCATTCATATAGTCAGTATCTAGAAATCCTAAGCAGAAAACAATGTTGCAAAGACCAGTAGAGAGATACGACAATGTGTTTTGTCTTGTTTTCTAGATTTCCCCTTCTGGAAGACAACCTACCCCCACCTATCGAAAGAAAACAGGAAGACCAATTTATGTTCACAGATTGAGAAATAAGTCACCTTCACATCATATCAACACATCCTGGATCTATCAGTTATTTTAAAGATAAAGAAGTACCTCAGATCACATCCTTCCCAGCAAATCATTTCAGATCATGTTTCATCTTAAGCTGCTGAGTCGATCAGTGGAACAATTTCCTGCTTACAGTTGATTACCAACATCACTGCAAGCCCAGAAGGCAGGTCATCTGCCACAGGATCGATCTCTGCCTAAGTTCCTGAGACTATCTAGCTGTCCAGGCTTTGCCATCACTGACAATTTCAGTGTCCCCAAACCTTCTGGCATTTGAGTTATCAACTAATAATGCTGCTCAGTGTGGTTTTTCCTTTGGCTTGTTATTGAGTTATCAGTGTCTCTTGCATGGACAAGTTGTAGTAGTTATGGTGCAGATACATAGACTGAAATACCGTCAATGACATTCTTTAGTTATATACCACTGATGAATAAAACACATGCATTTCATAGAGGTTTGTACTGAAATCGCCCTAAAGAACAGTGCTCTTGAAGAAACCACCAGGACCACCTGGAGGCACATCTACCTTGCAGTTGGCGGAGAGTGTGAGGGTAGGCCAGACTCTGGGCTGTAAACCCCAGCCAGATACAGACAGCTAAGAGACTGCCTCGAGTAAATGATTAGAAGATGGATACACCAAAAAAAGTGCCATCTCTTCATGCGTCACACAAAGCACCGCCAGTTCTACTGGATAGAGTTACTTTGAAGAGCTTGACTCAGTCACCTGAACTGAGATTTTACAGAGGATGCTTAGTATAGACTGAAAATGTTATAACCAGCTAGAAAGGCATCTTCCCTGGAGCATCCTTCTCTGGGGGAAAAAAGCCTCATCCTTGCCAGCTGTACATGCTAGTGCTGCTCCCACAGAGGAAGAGGGCTGCCGATGCACAGCAAGGGTGGCTGGAAAGACCACAGGTAGCCATAGGGGAGACCTGAGCATGAAAATATTTTGTATCAGGTCTGGTTACATCCATCTGTAAAATTAATAACAACACAGACACCTGGTAGTTACATTTCATGGGCTAATAAATACGTTTAAGGGCAGAAGGGATTGTGTTGAGCCTTTATTCTGATCTCCTGCACAGAATCGGCCTATGCTATTTGATTTTATAGAGTTTAGCTCCCAGCTTTCATCAGGGGCTATCAGGTCATTAGAGCAGGCTGAACTGCGCTTTGTCTGAACTTAGATGGGAGAGCCCTGAGAACATACTAGCACTGAAGGAAATGGGATGAGGTCCCTGCTTTCTCTTCCTCCTGCTGAGCTGTAATTGGAGGCACCATGTGGCTGGTACTGTAGAGTCTTGAAACAGTTCCTGTTTGTTCATGGTTTTGACAGTTGTTGAACTTTTCGGAGGGGTGAAAGAGGAACAGGTTTGTAGGGTGCAAAGAGCACTTTGGCAACTGCTGCTGTGGGTATGTACGGCTGCAGAGGTAGGAAGCTGTGTGAGCAGCAGGACAAGTGATTGTCAGCATTTCCTACGGGAACCAATTGCTGAGGCAGGACTGCTTAAGAAAAAGAGGTTTGGGGTGAGGTTTCAGCCTAGTATTCTATCTGCAACCCACTCCGATCCACGACTGTCTTATTCACACTGTGAATAAAACAGACTTTCAGGTACGAAATGCCCGCAGGCGGGATCACTGCTTCGCCTTTACCAGAGAGCAGAAGCACAGAGCTCCGAGGAATCAGCTATTTTGTGCCAGGAGCTAGGCAAGGGGTAACAGATCTACTGGCAGGGGGCTGCCTTTTAGTGGTTTCGAGTAGCTCCATCAGCACATAAACTTGGTCTCTAGCTTTTAAAATAATACATTATTAGAGATATATAAATGTGTGATATCTGTACACCTGGCCTGGGTCTAGGGAGCCCAAGAAATGTGTTAGACTTGTTATTACTTGATTATTCCTTTGCACAGGTGTGTGTTCCTGCTCCCAAATGCTTATGAAACATCTCTGCTGATGTGTATAGACTCACAGCATTGAAGGCTAGAGAAAGCCCCTTGATATATTACAGCTCATCCTATGCCATTGCCCCCACATTAAATGCCTTAACTTGGGTTTGGTTACAGCAGGTCTTCTGGTCTTGCTTTGAAAATATCAAAAAAATGCAGTATCCACTTTGTGCCTTAAAAGTCAGCCTTCAGCCACTCTTGCTATTAAAAAACCCACCACCTAAATTCTTGCTTGATTTTGTTTGACTTCATCTCGCAGATATCCATTTTTCGCTGAGAGATTAAAAACAGCATCAGTATCCAGCAGATACTTCCAGACAGATCTCATAGATACTGAAATACTTACACATTATACTCATGTCACGTCTCAGTCTTTTTTCCAGTAAGCTAGGCAGATTGAGTGCTTTAAGTCTTTCACCATTAAGCACTTTTTTCAGCCCTGAAATCCTCTCTGTGGCTCTTTTCTGCACCCTCTCCAGTTTTCCGACAATCTTTTAAAAGTGCGAGCACCAGAAACCGCATAATCTTATATTGTCTGTATTAAAACCAATTGTGTTTGAATGAGCTCAGCTCATCAAGCAACTGAGATCACTTGGAGTGTCATTCTCATCATTGTCTGTCACTCCACCAATGTTCCTGTCATCCTCAAATTTATCAGCTGTGAATTTACAGTGTTTACATCCAAATCCTTGAAGAAAACATTGACTAGCATCTGACCTGATGCTGATCCTGGTAAAACTCTCCCGTTTGATAATGCTTCCTGATTCATAGCTACTTTTTAACAGGCTGTTAGCCAGTTCCTAATCCAATTAGTGCATGCTCTGTTGCTATTTCTAATGTTTTTTGATCAGAATATCACACAGTGTTAATTCTAATCTCCACAAAAAATTACTATCACATCTCTTCATTGACCTTTATCATTCAGTCTTTACCTTCATCATATTATTTGATGCGCCTCATCAAAGAAAGAAATTGGGTTTGTCTGATAAGGCTTATTTCTCCTAAAACTGTATTTACCATCATTAATTATATTTCCATTCTTCATCGTTTCAATCCCATGGCAGCCTTTCCAATATACAGTAGCAGCTGATGATGTGTTAGAGGCCTGCCTTTGAGGTCAGTATGTGTGTTATCAACCCAACCAAAACAATTTAATTCTTAAACCCACTCTTTGAAAACTGATACGTTTCATTGTAGTGGCTTGCTGCTTATTTACATTTATATATCATCAGGTGATTAAAAATGACTACTTGCCATGCTGCTTTAAGTGTAAACTGTGAAAGAACCTACAGCAGTATGTATGTTCACTCCTAGTCCTGGCCACTGTTTTCCAAGTGTTTCCCAGTGACCGCTGGTACAGAAATCATTACAACCTGAGACTTCCAGAGAGAGGTACATGCTTCCTGAAGCATGCCTTAGAAGAACACCATGAAAGGGACGATGATGAAATATCAGCTATCATGTAACTATCTATAAATGTTAGATTTCTACAAAGTGATTCCACTGAATTGTAATTAAGGGTTTGAAAGTCGAATGATTTTAAGTGCTAGTTTTAATTACCGCGTGGTGAACTTTAGTGTGTTAGAATTGTCACAACTTTCCTTTAGAATTAGTGTCAAGCCAGGCAATACAGTGGGAAATTATTAACTCATACTTTGGTTCAGCAATTATCTGCATTACAAGGTTTATGCAATTAGCTGTTTAAGATGTCATTATATTTTGCCATCTGGTACACAGGAGTTTATGCATATGAACAGGCACGTGTTGAAGTGATTTTCACTATATGACTCTTGATCTCAACCCAAATCATCACTATAATGAGTGGAAGACACAGTGTACAGTACATTAGTGGCAGGTGCATACTATCAACTTCATTTTAATAGAAGACTTTCATGTTTCCATTTTTAAAGTATTCTGCACAAGTGCTGAAAAATTAATTGCTCGTTTGCAATTTAGCAAAAACTGAGGACATGTTATTGCTAAATGCTAAGGAACATCAGTTTTCAGAAAAGCGGCCACTAATTTAAGTTCTTTCCATCTGTAACTTCAGGCCAATTTCTGCTCCAGACAATAAGAAACCCTCACTGAAGTTCAGCTTAAAGCATTCTCTCGTTTCATGGTGAACACGCTGAATTACCTTTGATAGTCTCATAGCACTGAAAGCCTCTTGAAGCTATGGCAGAGCAAGGTGCAAGGATGCCTTAAAACCCACCTGTGGTGTGGTCCATGTGCAACAACCTACAGTGTCACGGGTCTTTGCCAATGCGCACAGGACTGTGACATGCGTCCTTGGTCTTACCTCCGTCTGTCTGACGTCGCTTTTGCCTGTTGGCTCACACGTCTGACACGCAGATTTTAAATCTGGGGAGAAAAGGTATTGCTGTTGGCAGCCTAGCACAAGGAAATCCTACCTTCCAGGCAGTACAAAATGTAAATATCAATAATGACAGCACTGCGTACTTAGATAATACCTGGTATTTCTGACGCATACTGCATCTGGTGTTCTAAAAATATTTGCAATCTTTAATTAATTAAATTGCATTCAGCTATTAACCTCATTTGACACAAGGAAACTGGTCTCTGGAGCTGTAAGAGACCTCCTCAGTCACAGGAAGGCTGTGCAGAGCCTGAGAGCGAGCCGTCAGTGGGGACTATACTCACTGCACTGCAGTGTCGACTGCTAAAACCGGGCTGCAGCTGCAGCGCTGTCATTCATCTGTAAAAGTAGGTGCGATGGTTTGGGACAGGACAAGGGTTTGTTATCAGGGAATGGACAGAACAGCTCCTGCCAACTCCTGCTCCGACCTGGACTAAGTGCTAAATGCGGCACTGCTCGCAAGACAACACAAGTTGCGTCCGTCTGCTGGCAAATCACATTTCTTACGGATATTTATTATTTTGGGTTCTGGTGTTACATTCTGGATACTCCACGTGTCTCAGGGCAGCGGCGGTTGTCTCAGAGGGGGGAAGGCGCCGTTCCCAGGCCTGCCTCCAGCCACGGCCCTGGCGCAAAGCGGGGACAGTGCTGAGCCTCCATGTGCAGCCGCTGCAACTTCATTATTGAATTACATTAACAGGCCGCCCTCTAGTGTCATATTTTATTACATGGGTTAAAAAAAAAAAAAAACAAACACCACAACCAAAAAAAACCAAACGGCCTGGGCAGGTAAAAATTTGTCTTTTCACTTAGTGAACACCAGCAAGCGAGTCACCCACAGAACTAGCTACAAACCATTTGTATGGCACATGTTGGGAAGTCCTCTGTCAGGTTAGAACCCCTCAAATTTGGTGTAAAAGGGGATTTCTACTGAGGTTCAGGAAACTGATCCCAGAAGGCCCAAGGAAAATATCATTCAAATCTGTGCACGTGCACGCTGAGGTGCAGAATTTGCCTGCTCTCTAACATCAATATTAGCATTTCCGTGGGTGATTATACCAACACAGCGGTATATACATGCATCTATACCTCTAACGTGAAGTGTTTCATCCTCTTGTACGTACATCAGTGTCGTTTGAGGAAACAGCAGAAATGTCCTTCACAGCAACACTCCCACTGCGCGCGGGGATCGTTTTCCTCAGGCTAAAAACAAAAAGGTGATAGACATAAGGTAATGGGCAGTGATTATTCAGGAGTTTGCAACATTTCAGAGCTAAAACCAGAAAATACTAACACCGAACAACTGGATAAATACTTTTTTGCTTTGAAACCCTTACTGGCATTAGCGGTCATGCTGAATACACTCAGTAGAGCTGCCCTTTCTTACTGGGCCAGTTTGGACAAGGGAAGCGGGACGAAGCACATCCACCTCTAAGACCATCGGCAGGCCAGGCCAAGCCAACAGCTGGTGTAAATTAGCAAGTGAAGACAGTGCGAGTCCATCCATTTACATCAGCCGGAGACCCGTCCTTGGGTATTAATGTTCCCCGACGCTGAAGGCACCTGCCTATCTTCCATTTTACTGGGCGCGTTCTGTATGCCGTGGGAGATCTGCTTGGTGGCACGAAAGCTTTAGGTGACTAGAGGGAAGAACCTCAGCGCTGACTGCGGTGTGCCGGAGCCCCCCCGCCCCCCGCCGTCCTCACAGACCCGCTGCAGGTTGGGGTCTGCCCTCAGGGCGACCTCTGAGGGGCGACACCGATGGCCTCCCCGCAGCAGCTGGGTTGTGGGAAACCTGCCCTTGGGTTTCTCTGGGGATTGCGGCGTCTGCCTCTTCCCTCCTCCTCCTCCAACAACCCTCTGGGATTAAAGAGGTGACCAGGAACCTGGCGGAAGGAGCGGGGGACACCCGACCTTCCCCTTCCCACAGGGAAGGCTTGGCTCTGCTAAACGCCGGATCCACACACCGTGGCTGACGGAAGCTGCCCAGGGGCTTTAATCTGGATTATCTTCCCCGCTTTGGGCTGCGTTTGGAAGCAAAGGGTGGCCTCGTCTCCCGGCGACC